>CM038147.1:78186907-78439407 GCA_021437245.1 Aegilops speltoides | reverse complement strand
GGGTTGGGTTCGATGACTATATATGAGGATGATGATCGTATGACTTATTATTAATAACGAGTAGAAGTTGTATGATGATGCATGATTAGTAGGACTTGTTATTATATATATATGATGATGTAATGATGCAAAAGCATGCATGAGCATGTTATATCAAGGGTGCAATGAACATAGCAGCAGCGTTGATAAACAAAGCATGCATGATGTATATATGATGCATAACGTGTATAATGTGTAGTATCGTAAAATACCAGCAAACGAAAAAGAATTAAAATGGAAACACAAAATTAAATGAAAAAGAAATCATAAAACTAAAAACCCACCAAACCTTATAGTACCGGTTGGTGTTACCAACCGGTACTAAAGGGCTCCAGGCCCCCGGAGCTGGCTACTGCCACGTGGTTGCCCTTTAGCACCGGTTCGTGCTGAACCGGTACTAAAGGGGGGGCCTTTAGTGACCACAAATTAGTGCCGGTTATGTAACCGGCACTATAGGTCCTTACGAACCGGTGCTAATGCCCGGTTCTGCACTAGTGTTCTCTTCCATTTAAACGCACCTCGGAGAATCATGTTCATATAAATTATCTCAATCATGTCGGCAGGTGTAGATTTTGCAACAGCAAACAATATCTCCATCTAGGTCCTACCATTGTCAAATAGTTGCAATGCTAAATAAACTACACACATGGAGGCAACAATTTCTTATAGATTTTGTTGTACTCACATTCAAACTTATTCTACAAAAATTATCACGTGAAGGTATATTGAATGAACCTAATTGCCAAATTGTATTGGTCCATTATACACATAGTTGATAATTTGATAAGATTAGCATAGTTTATAGCAAGGAAATTGGAAAATAAAAAGAATTTAGAAATGAGAAGGATGTGAGCAAGAACCTAAAACTTATGGCTTACCTTGATCGATACGCCACAAGCGGTTCCAAGCCTCCAATCGATTAAATTAGCAGAAGGGCGTGCATGGCAGACAAAGGCGGCACTGGCAGAGGTGACATGACGTATGACGTCGTGGTCAGGGCACCAGGCGGCAAACTCTTCGCTCACTCTAGGGCTCCAGGAGGCCAATCCTTTTTTTTGAAACTCACTAAGAACTTTATTTAAATTTCCTAACTAGGGATCTCGTCCGCCACTGTCTGCAAGATGCAGTCAGGTGGTTCATGCAACCACATATTACAACGATTATTTGCCACACAATCCCTAGCTAACAAATGAGCAGCATTATTAGCCGATCGTCTAACCCAAGTCACTCTCCACCTCTCCCTTGATGCCAACAGTTGCTTCACCTCTTCGATAAGACAGATCCTTCTCGTTCCTCTGCAACTTGCAAACAATCTCACGACAGTCCATCTCGACATGCAGGTTTTGTACGTTTAGCTCCTCCGCGAGTTGTACTGCTCTTTTGCAGTCATAGAGTTCGACCCTTGCCGGTTCAGTGCATTGAGGGAAAACCCGATAGGCTCCTCCCAGGAACGCACCCTCCTGATTCCAAAGGACCACTCCTGCTCCTCCCAGCTCTCCAACCTTTGCTATGGCCCCGTCCACATTGTCTTTCACCCACCCACCATCTGGCGGGCACCATTTCTCACGAGTGACTGGATTTTCTCGCTTGCTCTTCCTCCCATGGATGGACTGCCACTCATCCATCAAGGCGAACACCCTTCTCGCGATTGCATCCACTACTTCACTTTGTTGCCCCTCTCTTGCGTTATTCTGTGCCAGCCAAATTGCATAAACCCCTTGGACCATTACCGCCTTCGCATCATACGTAGCTTCCGCAAACCAATCCAGGAGCCATCTCGCTAATGCCTTCTGGGGGCTGACTGACTCCGGTGGGATCGCCACCGACACCCCCAACTCTGAATGCATTATCTTCCAAAACATTCTGGAATGAAAACAGCCCCAAAATCGATGATAATTTGTTTCCTCCCTTCCACATGCCACACAGAACACTCCCTCTTTTATATTTCTCCGTTTGAGCTCGGTGCCTACCTGTCGTGGTTCTAAGACTGAC
This sequence comes from Aegilops speltoides, assembly GCA_021437245.1. Taxonomy (NCBI): domain Eukaryota; kingdom Viridiplantae; phylum Streptophyta; class Magnoliopsida; order Poales; family Poaceae; genus Aegilops; species Aegilops speltoides. The sequence goes on along the minus strand of CM038147.1, from coordinate 78,437,376 downwards.
AGTAGAAAGCGGGGTAGGTATGAAGAGGCAAGATCTCAGCTATGGCGAAGGTGTACACTCAGGATTTACGAGTTCAGGCCCTTCGCGGAGGAAGTAATAGCCCTACGTCTTGGTGCCCGGAGGCGGTTGACTGGATTATATGTGTGTGATGTTACAGGGGGTGTGAACCCTTGTCCCAGAGGAGGGGGGTGGCTTATATAAAGTGCGCCAGGACCCCAACCATCTTCCATTACAAGGGTTTAATGTACATAAAGTAGGGGCGTTACTGATAACGCCAGCCTTAAGTGTTATCAATGATCTTAAAGACTACGGAGTGAATATCCGACCGTTGCAGTGTTGAGTGACTCCTGGTCTTCAGTAGGTTGAGTGATTCCTCATATGGTCGGGTGACAACAGGCAGGGGGACGCCCGAGTGATATGACTAGTCGAGTGGATTGCACTCGACATCTTTGACTGGGGGTTCTTCGTTGCCTCTTGGACTTCTTATCTTCTAGGGTAGTGACCTTGGGTAGGACGTATAGGTTAGGCCTATGACCCTACCCCAGGTCTGTATCCTCATCAGTAGCCCCCGAATGGATTGAGGTTCGAATGGAAAGTAGGCTGAAGTTAATCTTGTTCCAAGCTTCGCGTCTCGCGAGTGTTTTACGCAGGACGGAAGGCTCATGTTGGTACTTCAGCATTGACTCAGTCGCCTTGATCCATTCAGAAAGTTGTCGACTGAATTTATAGCATCATCTGCCGAGTGCTATCTTGGGGTGCAGAATCTTTGGCGCGATTGACTGAAGTGTATCCTGGATTTCAAGGGATATGAAATTTTGGGGAAGCGCGCGGGACGGGGCGTGCCGAAGTAAGCGGGGGGGGGGGGGATAAATAGTAGTGCCTCGATTTCTGCGCCACCTTTTTCGCCACGTATGTTGCGCGCGACTGTTGCGGGATTTGACAGGATCGCCTGGTCCCACGCGTCAGCCACTCGGAAGCAGCCCTTTATAAGGCGACGGGGCCGAGGCGTCGTGACTGTGCGCGCCGCTTTCTTTCTTCTTCTTCTCGCTTTTCATCGCATCTAGTTCTTCTGCTCTCGACGCTGCCGCTCTGCCGCCATGGTGAAGGACAAGACTGCGGCGCTGGAGCGCGAGAAGAAGGCAACGGGGGCGGCGAAAGGCAAGAAGCAGAACCACGGGTCATCATCGCGCGTGGGGCTGCCGCCAGGCTGGATCCAGGGCGATTGGATCCGGTCTTTGCTCCGGCAAGAAGATCTGGATGAGCTGGCGGAGTCTGGGCTGATCGCCAAGGGTGCAGCAAGGCTGCCTGAGGGGGAGATGGAGTCGCAGCCTCGACTGGGTGAGTGTGTACTGCTTCCCACCCACGTCGACCGGGGTTTTTCGCTCCCTCGGCACCCCTTCTTCCGGGGCTTCCTGAACTTCTTCGGTGCCCAACTCCACGATTTTTTTCCCAATACCATCACGTACCTTGCCGTGTTCGTGTTGATGTGTGAAAACTTTTTGTGGTGTCGACCACATTGGGGCCTTTTCAAACATATTTTCACCATCCGTTCCCAGTCGGTGAAGAAAGCGAAAACGAGTGACTCGAAGACCCATGCCATCCAGATGTGTGGGGGTTTGGGTATCCAAAAGAGTCAGAGGAGTTCTTTCCCTGCCATGACTCTCCCTGAATTGGTTAGAGGTTGGCAGTCGACCTGGTTCTACTGCCAGGACCTACCAACTCCAGGTCAGTCGGCTGGCCTTCCCCACTTCACTTTTGACCGTGTACAGACTCCTCCACTGAAAGTGACTGCTACTGAGAACGTGGAGACGAAGATGTTGGTTGAGAAAGTGGTCCAACTGATTAATGAGGGTGTCACTGGCATGGACCTGCTGGAAGTATTCCTCAGTCGACGCATCCAGCCTCTTCAGGCCCGTGACCATCCCATGTGGCTGTACTCTGGGTCCAACGACACCGCTCGTGTTCATCCATAGGAAGTGCCATCCAAGACCGTGGCCATGTGGTTGAAGAGCATTACAGGCAACCAGGACAACCCCAGAGGAGCCAGGCGAGTCATCCCCTTCAGTGACAACAATCAGCCCGACAAGCTATGTTCTTTATTCTGACTATCTTTGCATACACATTCCGACTGTACTTGATCTCGACTGACTTTTACTCGACTTTCTGTCTTGTAGGTTTTCACTAACATGTATTCGATGCCCAATGGTGAACAAGCTCTGGAATAGGACCAGGAGGGAGAGGCCAGCACGGAGGAGAGTGGTGAATGGGAATCTTCGGATGAAGACGAGGAGGAGGAGAGCGAGGAGTCAGATGACGAGGAAGAAGTCAACTCGCCTCCGTGCTCCGAATGCCGATCCAAGCAACACCACAACCCGGCAGGCGGGCGCGGAAAGAACGTGGCTCCAAGTACCCACACACAGAAGCGCACTCGGACGTCGACTCCGGAGCCGACAGAGAAGGTCGCCAAGCAGCCCAAGGTTGCTCCTCCAAAGACTCGGAAGACTTTGCCGCGGATCAAGATGGACGTTCCTGTTGCTTCGGGGTGAGTATCTTGCTTGCATTTATCTAGGCCGACTGAAGTTTTTGTTCTGACCAAACGGATCATGTATCTTTATAGCCCAACCTCTGCTGTAACTGACATGGATATCGACAAAGCTCCAGGAGACGAGGAGACCGACGATGCGGCCACTTCTCGAGCTGGTAAGTTCGTTCGACCAGGATTCATTTAGTCAAGTGGGTTGTCAGTCGGCTGAATTTCCAATGTTTCTCTCTCTCTGCAGTTCCGCGAGAGGTCGTCGTGCTTCCTGATGATGATGAAGAAGAAGTGCCTCTACAGGAGAGGAGGAGGAGAGGTGGGGGCTCGAGCAGGAGAAAGCTTAAAGTTCAAGTCCCTCAATCGACGCCGACGCTTAAGGCGGTGGTCAAGCGTTCCGGAGATCCGGTTCGGACCAACGTCACATTTGCCAAGCCATTGACGACAGATCATCCGTCGGGTCGATCGCTCCGGCATCGCCGCTCCAAAGGTAACTCCACTGTCGACCCAAAGAGCTGCTTCGGCCGCCTTGGAGCCATCACTCTTCGCTGCATATCAGACCCCAGACGATTCGCCAAGTGCTGCCAGGGAGGCTCTTCGCCAGGTGAACCTTGTCATGGAGCAGGTGAAGGTGATGCACGAGGCCAGTTAGGTGGCTTATAACGCCAGCACCGCCCTGCATACCAATGTTAAGGTCAGCAAACTCCGACAGAACTTTTGAATGATGTTTTATATCCGATCACCCACTGGGGTGTGCCTGTGTTTAGAGTTTAGGAAATCTTCTACTTCACTCGACTCGTGCTGAGTCTTAGTAATCTGTCCGGACCAGTGGGGGCACACCGAGTGCACCCACTGGGTGTAATCCCCGAGACCACTGTCGACTACTAGCAGTCGGCTGAGGTCTTAGAATCTTCTCTTTTTTTTGACTCACGTTGGGAAGACCATGTTGAGTGTTGATCTGAACTAGTGGGGGCACGCTAAGTGCATCCACTGGGTGTAGTCCCTGAGACTACTGTTGAATATTTGATTCGGCAGTAGTCTTAGAGTAACTTTTCACTGTCATTGTCTCTTATTTCTGTCGACTGATATCTCTCTCTTGCTGACTGCAGAGGTCTTGTGATCTTGGAGCTCGGCTTTCCGAGTTCAAGAAGAAGCATATCAGCGTTGAACTTGATCTTGAACTCGCAACAGAAGAACCTCAAGACTACTCAAGAAGAAACTGCCATCATGGGAGGTAACCAATCGACTCTTGCCCACCTAGTAGCTCGCGTCTTTCACTATTTTTTCTTCCAGTCTCTTTGAACCGAGTGACTTCACACAAGAAGATGTGCATAGTGAAAACCGTCAACTTCAGGCTAGTCTGAAGAGTGTTGTTTCTTTAGACAGAATGAAGGTAGCTTTGGAGAAGAAGGACCAGGACCTTGCTGTTGCTCAGAAGGAAGCACGTGACAATACAATGCTTGCGGACAAGAAGCTGGCTTCAGTCGGCAAGTTGGAAGAGGAGAACGTGAAGCTGAAGACCGCCATCTCGAAAGCCAATCGGGAAGTCGAGCAACTGAAGAAGGACAAGGAGAACCTGACCAATGAAGTTGGAGGCCTCAGAGCCAAGACAGGCAAGCTAGAGTCCTATCTGGGACAACTTGCCGCGAAACTAGTTCTGAAGCTTGAAGGTACAGCCGCTCGACTGGTTAATTATCGTCGATTGAAGTATGTTGTAATATTGTCGACTCACTATTTTTCATGATGGAGCAGAACTTTGTCAGGATTTTGAAGCTGAAACTGGGCGGTCGAGACAGGTCTCGACCCCATCAATTACCCTGTGAAAGATGACGTTGCGATGAACTTGCTGCGGTTGGAATCAGTTTGGATAGCGCTGTTGCCTGTCTGGCTCGACTGAAGGCGGCGATGACCCGGGTGGACACCGAACTCAGGCCTCAGGCGGAACTTTCTCAAGACCTTGAGTCGCTGATGAATCGACTCAATCAGATTCCTGGTCGAGTGCAGGAGTGGAAGAAGTCATCCGCTCGTTGTGGCGCTGACGTTGCCCTCTCATTGGTTCGAGTGCACAGCAAGGACGCCAGAGAAGACAAGCTGGTGGCCCTCAAGGTTGTGAATACTAAGAAGCACACCTTCCAGTCCTTCATGGACACCCTCCTTGAGGCAGCCACTCGTATTGCTGACATCATTGACCTTGACAACTTCTGCGATCCAGCCAGCCCTTCTCCCGCCGAGTGATCGAAAAAAAACATTATGCTTCCCCCTCATTTGCCTCAGAATGCCGAGTGATTTTGTAATCGTTGAAACTTCTTCGGGCCTGACGCCCGAGTACTTTAATCCGCAGTTAGAAACCTTTGGATTTATCTGAACTTGGCTTATCTTTGAATATGTTGTGTTTGTCTTTGGGCGGAACTCGTTCTTCCCTCGAATTGGTTTTTGTACTCTCGATGCAGCTTCTGAGGAAGAGGCCGCAGTCGACCTGTTGGACAAACCTTGAGAAGCATTGATCAGCTCATCAGTGAGGCACTCAGTAATGGCCTTGACGTTCCTGAAAGCAGTTTGCCTTGGCACTAGCTATTGGATGAGCCTTTGGCAGCATTGATCAGCTCATCAGCGAGGCATTTAGCAATGGTCTTGACGTTCCTGGAAGCAGCTCGCCTTGGCGTCAGCTGTTGGATGAGCCTTTGGCAGTGCGCACAATCTCGTCCTTCCTCTTGACGGTACAGCCCCGGGGGGAGGGTTCGTGGTCGACCCGTACCATTCGGTAGGATTTTTCAAACTTAGGCGAGTACTGGACTGCAGCTAAGCCTCCGAGTAAGAGGAGTGCTCGCCACTCGGTAGGATTTTTTATACTTAGGCGAGTACTGGACTGCAGCTAAGCCCCTGAGTGAGAGGATTGCTTGCCACCCAGTAGGATTTTTTATACTTAGGCGAGTACTGGACTGCAGCTAAGCCCCCGAGTGAGAGGATTGCTCGACACTCGGTAGGATTTTTTGTACTTAGGCGAGTACTGGACTGCAGCTAAGCCCCCGAGTGAGAGGATTGCTCGACACTCGGTAGGATTTTTTATAGTTAGGCCAGTACTGGACTGCATCTAAGCCCCCGAGTGAGAGGATTGCTCGCCACTCGGTAGGATTTTTTATACTTAGGCGAGTACTAGACTACAGCTAAGCCCCAGAGTGCGAGGATTGCTCGCCACTCGGTAGGTTTTTTTATACTTAGGCGAGTACTGGACTGCAGCTAAGCCCCCGAGTGAGAGGATCACTCGCACAATCTAGTCCTTCTTCTTGACGGTGCAGCACCCGGGGGGTGGTCTACCTGCACCGTTCGGTAGGATCTTTCAAACTTAGGCGAGTACTGGACTGCAGCTAAGCCCCCGAGTGAGAGGCTGGCTCACTACTCGGTAGGATTTTTTAACACTTAGGCGAGTACTAGACTGCAGCTAAGCCTCCGAGTGAGAGACCGGCTCACCACTGTAACGCCCCCGATTCAATGCGCCAGATGTCTTCCAGTTATTCGCCGTCGCAGCCATGTCATTTGCTTGCATGTTGCACTTTGCCATGTCATCATCTGCATTTCATCTGCATGTTTTTCAAAACTTGCATCCGTTCGGGTTCCCCCGGTTCTCTCCGTTGTCCATTCTGAGCCCAACCACATCCGCACGCACCCGTCGCCCCTCTCAGACCTTCTTTCGTGAGCGGGAGAAAAACGTTCTCGGAATGGGCCTAGATTTGCCGAGTGGCCTTGGTATATCACCGGTACACCGCCCGTCAAATTTCGTTCCATTTGGAGGTCGTTTGATGCCCCAACGGTTAACCGCGTAGCCCGAAACCCCTCTCGCTTTGCAGCCCAGCCCCTCTTCACCACATCCCATGAGCCCATCCAAACCCCCTCCATGCTCTCGATCGTTGGATCATGATTGTGTGGGTGAAAACCGCACCCCATTTGGAAAATCCTAGCTCCCTCTACCTATAAATATGTGCCTCTCCCCCGAAATTCTCGCAGTCCAAACCCTAGCTCCTTCCACCTCACGCCACCGGACAAAATCCCCTCCAATGGACATGCCCGCTCCACCGCGCTGCCACCCCGAGCGAATCACAACGCGCCACATCAGCCTCGCCGCCGTCTGGATCCGCTCCGCCGCCGCCACGTGGGCGCCCGCCGCCGCCACGCCTCCCGCCACCATGAGCCAAGGGCAGCCCGCCCGATCCAGCAGCGCGCCGCCTGCGCCTCGCCCGACCCGCCGGCGCAGCGCCGCCGCCACATCTGGAGCTGCTCCGCCTCCCCTCCGTCGGCGTCGCTGCCGCTAGACTCTCGCCGAGCAGAGCTCCCCGCTGCGTCCGCCTCGCGCCTCCAGCTACGCCACGGAGTTTCGCCCCATTCCGACGCGGGAATGGGCTCGACGCCGGATCCGCCTCCCTCGGATCTGGCCTTCTCCGCGCCCCAACGCCGAGACCCGCCGCCCTCCGTCGCCGTTGGACGCCGGCGCCGCCGGCCTCATCCCCGTTCGGGAAAGACGACGACAGGCGCCACCGGCCACGTGGGCCCCGCGACCCGACCCCACCGGCCTGCTCTGTGCCGGCCCGATCCGCCTCTCCCTTCTCTCTAGGCCGAAGGCCATGGTGAGCCCTGCATAAATCCCGCCCAGGTCGCATTTTAGTATTCCCTCGCTCGTCCGTATTTTTCCAGAAAACTGCCAAGTCCCAGTAATTTTGCATCATGTGCTCAACTTTGCCATGCCATAACTTCTTGCATGTAGCTCCGTTTTGTGCGTTTAATATATCATAATGTTCATCATGCGATGCTCTTCATTTTATTCCATTGTGCCATGCTTGTTGGGATCCATCTTGGTGCCCTAATCATTGTTGCAAGAGTGCTAAGTGATGTTAACCTGCTGAAACTATTATAAATTGGTGATTTGTCTTTTTCATTGCATTTTGTGTGTACATCCTATGAGCTTGATGTCTACATGAGTTTTGAGATACATCATTCCATCTTTATAGTGGTGCAATCCATGTATTTTTGTGAGTCTTATAGTGAGTGAATCAAGCTTGTGTATTAGGGTACTTGTTGTTACTGTTTTTCCTAGGCTGAATCAGTTATATCATGACGCTATGTAAACCTGCTGCTACAAGCCATTCTATGCACAATCTGGAGATGTTCACTAAGGATGTTTTGTTACACATGCCATGTCTATCCACCCGAGCCCTTGGTTGCATTTATAGCCTGGGCTATCTGGTTGTAATCTTGCTCCAAACTTGCTAAACATTGTTGTTGTTAGCCTGCTAACATTAAGTTCAGTTTTGCCATGTGTTTTGCTAGTGATCCATGCACCCTATGAACTTTCTCTTGCCATTTTTAGCTTCATATATGTGTCTTATTACTGTTGATCACCTTGCCATGCCATGAAATGCTATGTGGAGAGTGGTACAAGCTCACCAACATGCCTACTTATCGTTGTTCCTGCCATGTACTGTTATTCTGAATCTGTCATATCATTTGCCATGTTTGCATGGATGCTACCATCTTTTCTGTTGATCTTTGGAATTAGTTCAGTAAGGGAGTTTTGTTCTTGGTATTTAGTATTAGCATGCCATGCCTTTGTTCGCCATGATAAGTTCCTGTAGCATGTTGTTTGATAGCTCTAAACATTGCAACCTGATGTTATTTCTGCCATGTCCAGTCATTTCTACCAAGTGTGTGAACTGTTATTATTTTGTAATATTGCCATGTCCTTTTGAGCATGTTCTAGTGATTTCTGGAGATAGCTCAGTGTCCATGTTTTGTTGTGCTTTATCTGTACATCATGTACATGACTTTTGTCTTCATGCTGGGGTGCTGTAGCATGTTGTTTTGATGTTTGCAAGATGCCTAGTTGCTGTTTTGGACAGCTTGTCCTTTAAACTTGTTTCATGCGTATGTGTTGAACCGTTGCTCCGTTTTGAGTGTGCTCTATATGAAACTTGCTTAGAATTGCACGTAGCTTCATATTATCATGTTGCATCCTTGTTTTGAGGTGTTTGCTTGATGTTTGAATGCATTTTGCATCAATGCCATGGTTAACTTGTTTTGCTCATATCTTCTAGGCCATAGCTCCGAATTAAACGAACTTTATATGTAACTTGACTACAATTTTGTGTAGATAATCTTGGTGCATCTTAACTTGCTGTTTAACAACTTGAAATTAAGGTTTATTCAGATCTGGACCAATTTCGAAATCAGCATATGAGGACTTACCGGAAGTGTTATATGTTGTTCCCGGTCTCATTTAAACTTGCTTCGATGTGTTGCTCTTGTATGCACCATCTCTTGCCATGAGTAGCTTCACGTAGCCTTTGTCATACATCATGCTTGGTTGAGCATCATTTCATGTTTATGTGTTGTGTGTTTACCGTGTGTTTGCTTCTTTCCGGTTGTGCTCCTTCTCGTTAGTTCCTGTTTCGTTGCGATTGTGAGGATTCGTTCGTCTACGCTTGGTTCGGCTTCATCCGTTCGTCTTCTTCATCGAATCGTTCTTCTTCCTTGCGGGATTTTAGGCAAGATGACCGTCACCTTGGATCTCACTACTATCATTGCTATGCTAGTTGCTTCGTTCCATTGCTATGCTGCGCTACCTATCACTTGTTCATCAAGCCTCCCAAATTGCCATGTCAGCCTCTAACCTTTTTCACCCTTCCTAGAAAACCATTGCTTGGCTATGTTACCGCTTTGCTCAGCCCCTCTTATAGCGTTGTTAGTTGCAGGTGAAGTTGAACATTGCTCCATGATGGACATGATTATTTTGGGATATCACAATATCTCTTATCTAATTAATGCACCTATATACTTGGTAAAGGGTGGAAGGCTCAGCCTTATGCCTGGTGTTTTGTTCCACTCTTGCCACCCTAGTTTCCGTCATACCGGTGTTATGTTCCTTGATTTTGCGTTCCTTACGTGGTTGGGTGATGCTACGTCTTGAGCTTGCGTTGGTTTTCCTAAAAGAGGAAGGGTGATGCAGCAATAGTAGCATAAATATTTCCCTTAGTTTTTGAGAACCAAGGTATCAATCCAGTAGGAGGCTCCTCAAAAGTCCCACGCACCTACACAAACAAATAAAGAACTCGCAACCAACGCAATAAAGGGGTTGTCAATCCCTTCACGGCCACTTGCGAAAGTGAGATGTAATAGAGATAGTATGATAAGATTAATATATTTTTGGTATTTTATAATATAGATGCAAAAAGTAAAGATGCAAATAAAAGTAGATTGAAAGCAAATATGATAAGAGATAGACCCGGGGGCCATAGGTTTCACTAGTGGCTTCTCTCAAGATAGCATAAGTATTATGGTGGGTGAACAAATTACTGTCGAGCAGTTGATAGAAAAGCGAATAATTATGAGATTATCTAGGCATGATCATGTATATAGGCATCATGTCCGCAACAAGTAGACCGACTCCTGCCTGCATCTACTACTATTACTTCACACATCGACCGACTCCTGCCTGCATCTAGAGTATTAAGTTCATAAGAACAGAGTAACGCATTAAGCAAGATGACATGATGTAGAGGGATAAACTCATGCAATATGATATAAACCCCATCTTTTTATCCTCGATGGCAATAATGAAATACGTGCCTTGCAACCCTTTCTGTCACTGGGTAAGGACACCGCAAGATTGAACCCAAATTTAAGCACTTCTCCCATGGCAAGAAAGATCAATCTAGTAGGCCAAACCAAACTGATAATTCGAAGAGACTTGCAAAGATAACTCAATCATACATAAAAGAATTCAGAGAAGATTCAAATATTTCTCATAGATAAACTTGTTCATAAACCCACAATTCATCGGATCTCGACAAACACACCGCAAAAAGAGTTTACATCGAATAGATCTCCACAAGAGAGGGGGAGAACATTGTATTGAGATCCAAAAAGAGAGAAGATGCCATCTAGCTAATAACTATGGACCCGAAAGTAAACTACTCACAACTCATCGGAGGGGCTATGGTGTTGATGTAGAAGCCCTCCATGGTCGATACAGAAGGTTACGACGGTGAAAATTGTGTTTCGTTGGCTCCCTGGATGTTTTCGGGGTACGTAGGCTTATATAGGAGGAAGAAGTACGTCGGTGGCCGCCCGAGGAGCCCACGAGACAGGCGCGCTCCAGAGGGGGCGCCCTACCTCTCGTGGCCGCCTCGGCTGCTTCTTGACTTGCAGTCCAAGTCCTTCGATCACGTTCGCTCCAAAAATCATGCTCCCGAAGGTTTCATTCCGTTTGGACTCCGCTTGATATTCCTTTTCTTTGAAATCTGAAATAGGCAAAAAAACAGCAATATGGGTTGGGCCTCCAGTTAGTAGGTTAGTCCCAAAAATAATATAAATGTGTAAAATAAAGCCCATAAACATCCAAAAGGGTAATATAATAGCATGGAACAATCAAAATTATAGATACGTTGGAGACGATCAAGCATCCCCAAGCTTAATTCCTGCTCGTCCTCGAGTAGGTAAATGATAAAAACAGAATTTTTTGATGTGGAATGCTACCTAGCATAATTTTCAATGTAATTTTCTTTATTGTGGCATGAATTTTCAGATCCAAATGATTCAAAATAAAAGTTCATATTGACAAAAGAAATAGTAACACTTCAAGCATACTAATCAAAGTAATCATGTCTTCTCAAAATAACATGGCAAAAGAAAGTTCATCCCTACAAAATCATATAGTTAGGCTATGCTTCATTTTTGTCACACAAAGATGTTCCCAACTTCTATACCCCTGATGACAAGCCAAGCAATTGTTTCATACTTAAATAGTCTCAAACTTTTTCAACCTTCCCGACCCCTTACGTTTCTGGCGTGGAATCGACGCAGGTCTTGTTGATAGATGGTCGACCGAATCAAGGCCATCTCTCTTTCTTCTTCCAGGAGATCAACTACATCTTGCTGAGCCTGTTCTGCTTCGTCTTCTGAGAAGAGCTCGACCCAGGGTGCATTGTGAAGCAAATCACTCGGGAGTACAACTTCGGCTCCGTAGACTAAGAAGAATAGAGTCCGTCCAGTCGACCGATTAGGAGTTGTCCTCAATCCCCAAAGTACTGATGGAAGTTCGTCGACCCAGGCTCCTGCTGCATGCTTGAGGTCACGCATCAATCGGGGTTTCGGTACTTTGAGAATCAATCCATTTGCTCTTTCAGCCTGCCCATCCGACTGAGGATGGGCGACTGAAGCGTAATCGACCCTTGTGCCTTGGGAAGCACAAAAGTCTCTGAACTCGTCAGAGTCAAAGTTCGACCCATTATCCGTGATGATGTTGTGCAGAACACCATATTTGAATATCAATTCTATGATGAAGCTTACAGTTGTACTTGCTTCAAGGTTTTTAATGGGCTTGGCTTCAATCCATTTGGTAAACTTGTCGACTGCTACCAGCACATGGGTAAATCCACTCCTGCCGGTCCTCGGAGGTCCAACCATATTCAATCCCTAGACAGCGAAAGGCCAGACGAGTGGAATAGTCTTCAGAGCTGACGCGGGCTTATGGGACATGTTGGAGTAGAACTGACAGCCTTCACATTTGTCTACTATTTCTTTTGCCATCTCATTGGAATGTGGCCAGTAAAATCTGGCTCGGTATGCTTTGGCCACGATGGTCCAAGAGGACGCATGGTGACCACAGGTCCCCGAGTGAATATCATTGAGCATCACTCGACCTTCTTCTGGCATGATGCATTTCTGGCAGACTCTAGTTACACTTTCTCTGAACAACTGACATTTTATCATAGTAAAGGCTTTAGATCGTCGGACTGTCGAGACTCTTCTTCATCCTATGGAAGTTCTTTCCTAAGAATGTACGCGACGTATGACATTGTGCAGTCGGGAGTGATGACCAAAACCTCCATGACTAAGTCGACCACGGCTGGGATTTCGACTTCAATCGGATCTGTGGCGCTCTTAGGCTGTGGGGACTCTTCAGTGAAAGGATCTTCCTGAACTCAAGGTGAATGAATATGCTCCAAAAACACATTGCTGGGAATGGCCTCTCTCTTAGATCCTATCTTCGCCAATTCATCTGCAGCTTGATTTTTCAGTCAGGGTATATGGTGAAGCTCCAACTTTCTTACTGCATTGCCATAACCAGTCATGGATGGGCTCCTGACATCCCATTCTTTCATCACTTGATTAACCACCAAATCTGAGTCACCGTAGACCATAAGGCGACGGACGTCGAGTGAAATGGTCATACGCAACCCGTACTAAAAGTGTTTCATATTCAGCTTCATTGTTGGAAGAGTTAAAATGAATCTGGAGAACATAGCTAAGCTTGTCTCCACGGGGGGATACCAACACTACCCCAGCACCGGAGCCATTCAGCATCTTGGAGCCATCGAGGACATGGTCCAATGTTTCGAGTGAACTTGAGTTGGCAGTTGCTGCTCAATCCACTCAGCAAGGAAATCTGTGATCGCCTGGGACTTGGTAGCTTTATTTGCCTCAAACTTGATATCCAATGGAAGGAGTGCAATCGCCCATTTTGCCACTCGACCCGTTCCATCTCTATTGTTCAGAATTTCAGATAATGGTGCGTTGCTGACGACTATAATGGAGTGATCAGAGAAATAGTGTGCAACCTTCTTCATGGTCATGTAGATTCCATGGACAAGCTTCTGATAATGTGGATATCGCTGCTTGCATGGAGTCAAAACTTCAGAGAGATAATACACTGGGCGCTGAACTTTGTAAGCCTTTCCTTCTTCTTTCCGCTCAACCGTGAGTACTGTACTGACAACTTGTCCAGTGGCTGCAATATAAAGCAGTAAAGGCTCTTTGCTGATTGGCGCAGTAAGCACCGACTGGGTGGAAAGCAGGGTTTTGAGCTCTGCAAACGTTGCATCAGCTTCATCAGTCCACTCGAACTTATCAGATTTCTTCATCAATCGGTAAAGAGGTAAGGCCTTTTCACCGAGACGAGAAATGAATCGACTCAAGGCAGCCAAACAACCAGTAAGCTTCTGAACGTCATGCACACGCACAGGGCGTTCCATTCGGGGGATGGTATCAACTTTTTCTGGGTTTGCGTCGATCCCCCGTTCAGAGACGAGGAAACGGAGTAACTTTCCACCTGGAACTCCGAATGTGCACTTTGACGGATTAAGCTTGATCTCATACCTTCTTAGGTTGGCAAAGGTTTCTGCAAGGTCAGTCAGTAGGTCGGAACCTTTACATGACTTGACCACAATGTCGTCCATGTATGCTTCCACATTCCGACTGATTTGTGTGAGCAGGCACTTCTGAATCATCCTCATGAATGTGGCTCCAGCATTTTTAAGACCAAATGGCATGGTGACATAGCAAAAGCACCCGAATGGGGTGATGAAGGTTGTTTTCATTTCATTGGGACCATACAGTCGGATCTGATGATACCCGGAATATGCATCTAAAAAAGACAAACGCTCACACCCCGCAGTCGAGTCAACAATCTGATCGATGCGGGGGAGAGGGAAATGATCTTTCGGGCAGGCCTGATTGATATGCTTGAAATCGATGCACATACAAAGTGAATCGTCCTTCTTAGGGACCATGACTACATTGGCAAGCCACTCGGAGTGGTAGATCTCTCAGATGAACTCTGCTACTAGGAGCCGAGCTACTTCCTCGCCAATTGCTTTTCTCTTCTGCACGGCGGACCGCCGAAGATGCTCTCTGACGGGCTTTACCTTGGGATCGACATGCAAACGGTGCTCAGCCAGTTCTCTGGGTACACCCGGCATGTCAGAAGGTTTCCATGCAAAGATGTCCCAGTTCTCACGGAGGAACCGGATGAGCGCTTCTTCCTATTTGCTGTCGAGTGTCATTGAGATATGAGTCGGTGCGGCATTGGCATCGGTAGGATGAATATGAATCGGCTTTGTTTCACCAGACGACTGAAATGCAGAGTCTGTGGCAGGCTTCTTAGCTCAGAGCAAATCACTCGGATCTGCATTCTTCTGATATTCTTAAAATTCAACTGCTGCCATTTGTGCATCGGCAATTTTGGAACCCTTCTGGAAGCATTCCTCCGCTTTCTGCCGATTGCCAGTAACTGTGATCACACCTCTGGGGGTAGGCATCTTCAACTTGAGGTACACGTAACATGGTCGAGCCATAAAACGTGCGTAGGCAGGCCTACCCAGAATGGCATGATAAGCACTCTGGAAATCCACAACTTCAAATGTCAACTTTTCCTTATGGTAATTCTTGGAATCACCGAAAACCACGTCAAGGGCGATCTGGTAGAGTGATTCGGCTTTCTTTCCAGGGATAACGCCATGGAAACTCATATTGCTCTCACTAAGTTTGGACATCGGAATGCCCATCCCCTTCAAGGTTTCAACATAAAGGATATTCAGGCCGCTACCACCATCCATTAGCACTTTGGTCAGTCTAGTGCCTTCAACCACTGGGTCGACCACCAACGCTTGCCTCCCAGGGGTGGCTATATGCGCAGGGTGATTAGACTAGTCGAATGTGATGGCTGTTTGAGACCATTTCAGGTATGTGGTCGTCGTCGCCGGGGCAACCATATTCACTTCTCTGTTGATAACTTTCAACCAACTCTTGCTCTCAACATCACCAGAAATCATCAGGGTGGAATTGAATTTGGGATAACCGTCGTCTTCCTCTTCGTCCTCATCTTTGTTCGACTCTTTTTCCTTCTCACTGGGCCGTTTCTCTCGGAACTGCTGGATCAGGAGTCGACATTGTTGAGTGGTGTGCATAGGGTAAATCAGATTCCCCTCTTCATCTTTGTTCATATGGATGTGACATGGTAAATCCAACACATCATTTCCTGCTTGATCCTTTACTTTCTTAGGGGTCCAGGGCCCCTTAGGTTTTCCTTTAAACTTTCCTTGAACCACTGCCATAATCTCACTGGGTGCTGCATGCTTGGCCTTACATTTCTGTTTTCGATTGGAATTACCCCCACCAGCATCTTGGCCGACTGGTTTACCCTTTCCGCTATGGAGTCGATCCTCTTCCTCTCCGTTAGTGTACCGGGTGGCTATTTCCATCATTTGAGTCAGAGTCATATCTCCAGTCCGACCGAACTTCAGGACCAGCTCTCTGTATTTAACGCCTTCCTTGAAGGCACACACTACTTGCTCTGATACATTTTCCACGGTGTGATGCAAAGTGGTCCACCTCTGAATGAAATCCCTTAGAGTCTCACTCGGTTTCTGCACACAATGCTGCAACTCTATCAACCCTACTGGCCGCTTGCAAGTGCCCTCAAAAGTTCTGACGAACACTCGAGCAAGCTCTTCCCAACTGTATATACTGCCTGGGGCTAACTGAGTCAACCACGCTCTGGCCGACCCTTCTAACATCAGAGGAAGATGCTTCATTGCCACTTCATCATTCCCGCCACCAATCTGCACAGCCACTCGGTAATCCTCAAGCCAAGTTTCAGGCTTGGACTCTCCAGTGAACTTACTGACTCTAGTCGCCAACCTGAAGTTGGGAGGAATAACTGCAGCCCTGATGGCTCCGCTGAAACACTCTGGACCCGAAACATGTACTCTGCTGCCAGTCGGACGATCTCTATCAGGGTCTTCTCTATGCGCTCTGTTTCGGTCAACTAGACCTTGAACGAGGATAGATCTTGCATCAAAGCCTGGCTCTCTTGGATCGACTGGTGCTCTGCGCTCGCCACTTTGACAGGGTCAAGCATCGTACTGTCGAGGCACATATGATGCACTCCTCGGAGGAGGTGTGGGCACTCGACGACGATTGTCACGGTCGAGTCGGTGATCATACTGCCCATGGCCTTCAGCCGCGGGGGCGATCTTGGACTATGGGCCGGCTGAACTGTATCAGCTACCACGGATCTGCTATGAATCCTATTCCGCGACTGAGACACTGTTGTGTTCTTTTCTCCTGCTGCCCGGAGTAAGTCCCGGATCTGCATCAAACCTCTGCCACCCTCCGACTGGGAAGGTTGAAGACTCTGCTATTCGGGTCGCAGCTGTGAGATTTTGAATCGGAGTGCGGTATACCTTAGGTGGAGGCGGGAAAAGCTGTCGTCGACTGGACTCAGGGGTCCGCTCCCAAGAACGCTCGTCGAGAGCGTGCTGAAGGTTCTCTAGTCGAGTGTGCTCAGCCAAATTAGCCAAGCGCACCTCTTCCATGGCTTGAGCCTTGGGGGTTTCCCCAACGATGGGCGTGTGGAGTGCATCCATGTTGCAGCGATGAAGTTCCTCCCTCTACTGCGAAGAGAGGGGTTCGGGATGGTACTCCTCGTGGACGCGCGACGGATCGCTGCCACCATCTCTGCTGTCTTCACGGTGGAAACCAGACGAACTACGTGGTCCATCGACCATCAAGACTTCAGCCGCAGGGTCGCTGCTATCGCACTCGGATGCGGTCTCGGCGGAGGCAGTCGATAGATCGAACATGCCGTGGAGAGTTCGTCGGGCTCGATTGCCGTGACTTGAGGGGTGGCCGAATGTCGAGCCACCGCGTGTTTCACCCACCACTGAAGCCGCGACCGACCAGATCATTTGCGGTGGTGAACAGCGGGGAGAGAAGACACCATTGGAGCCGACCGTTACTGGGTCAACGGCTGTCGAAGAAGGACGCCACGAACGCACGCGCGAAAGTACGTCGCCCCTCGGACGGGGAGCGCCTCGACGTCAAGGCGAGCTTCCTGAAGCCAAGCGGAGTTGTCGGTGATGAAAACGAGCGCACTGAGACGGATCTCGCGGCCCTCAGCCAATCCACCGCCGGAAAGCATGATGATGGGGATCGGAAAAATTGCAACTTCACCAACAAGTCGCTGAGACACGTGCCCCACGGTGGGCGCCAACTGTCGTGGTTCTAAGACTGACAGTAGAAAGGGGGGTAGGTATGGAGAGGCAAGATCTCAGCTATGGCGAAGGTGTACACTCAGGATTTATGAGTTCAGGCCCTTCGCGGAGGAAGTAATAGACCTACGTCTCGGTGCCCGGAGGCGGTCGACTGGATTATATGTGTGTGATGTTACAGGGGGTGCGAACCCTTGTCCCAGAGGAGGGGGGTGGCTTATATAGAGTGCGCTAGGACCCCAGCCATCCTCCATTACAAGGAACTTAATGTACATAAAGTAGGGGCGTTACTGATAACGCCAGCCTTAAGTGTTATCAATGATCTTAAAGACTACGGAGTGAATGTCCGACCGTTGCAGTGCTGAGTGACTCCTGGTCTTCAGTAGGTCGAGTGATTCCTCATATGGTCAAGTGAAAACAGGTAGGGGGCGCCCGAGTGATATGATTGGTCGAGTGGATTGCACTCGACATCTTTGACTGGGGGTTCTTCGTTGCCTCTAGGACTTCTTATCTTCTAGGGTAGTGACCTTGGGTAGGAAGTATAGGTTAGGCCTATGACCCTACCCCAGGTCTGTATCCTCATCAGTACCGCTAGTCCGTTCTGAATTAGGCGCCAGATATGCGTTTTCACTTTGCCCGGTGCAATCGTATCCCACAAGCTGAGCCACGCTTTATGATCAGCCACAGTAGTCGAGGATTCTGGCCGACCTGCATTGAGATTTTTCTGCGCCATCCTCATGTGATATGCCGAGCACACTATGAACACACCATTCTTAGTGTAATTCCACGCCAAAAAATCCTGCATGGTCGGCCCTCCCTCCAGAATATGCAAAATCTCATCAGCCTCGTCCGGAGAGAACATGGAATATACCTTGCTTTGGTCCCATTCATTCTTTTGTGCATTGAGAAGATCACATACTCTCGTTATTCCATGTATATATCTTTGTCCCAGTGGCCTATGACTTCCCTTCCTCGGTATCCAATTGTCATGATGCACTTTAATCATAGTCCCATCCCCTATTCTCCATATGAGACCATCCAACAAGAGATCACTGCCATGTAAAATGCTTCTGAAGGTAAAGGAGCCACCGTTCAGGCAGGTTGCATTAAGAATTGACCCCTCCACAAAGTACCGAGCCTTCAGAACTTGTGCGCACAAAGAATCAGGTACCTGTAAAATTCTCCAGGCTTGCTTAGCAAGCATGGCTTGGTTGAAGGCCTCCGGATCACGAAAACCCAGTCCACCCTCATATTTCCTTCTGCACATTTTATGCCACACGATCCAGTGCACTCTCTTTTGACCATTCGCTTCACCCCACCAGAAGTTCAAGGAGATAGATGACAAATTCCCGCACATTTTATTTGTGAGTTGAAAACAACTCATGGTAAAAGCTGGAGTTGACTGGAGTCCTGACTTAACAAGCACCTCTCTGGCAGTCTTGGACAGCCCTTGACCCTTCCAACCAGACACTTTTCCTCTCGCACTTTCCCCTACATATTTGAAGGTACCATCCTTCGATTTCCCAACTACTGTAGGGAGCCCTAGATATCTTTCACCCAAAGATTCCACATGAATGCCGCTGACCTGATGCACCTCCGCTTTTATCTCATCCGAGCAGCCCTTCCCAAAAAAATATAGCAGATTTTGGTAAGTAAACCTTCTGTCCTGAAGCTACTTCATAATCCTGCAAAATAACACGGAGTGCCTCAAAATTGTCTCGGGACCCCTCCAGGAACACCACACT
Organism: Aegilops speltoides; assembly: GCA_021437245.1. Taxonomy (NCBI): domain Eukaryota; kingdom Viridiplantae; phylum Streptophyta; class Magnoliopsida; order Poales; family Poaceae; genus Aegilops; species Aegilops speltoides. The sequence goes on along the minus strand of CM038147.1, from coordinate 78,418,279 downwards.
ATCTTCTGCAAACAACAGATGAGTAACCATCGGCCCATTTGTCCCAAACGGCACTCCCTTTAACTCCTTCCCCTGCTATGCATTCTTCAACATTGCAGAGAAACCTTGAACGCATAAAAGGAATAGATATGGGGAGAGAGGGTCTCCCTGCCGAAGACCATGCGAAGGTATGAACCTATTAGAGAGTCCTCCATTCACCTTTACTAAGAAAGTAGCTGTTTTGACACACCTCATGATCATCTCCGTCTAGTGACTGGAGAAACAAAATTTCAACAACATTTGTTCAAGAAAATCCCATTCTACTCTGTCATAAGCTTTCATCATGTCGAGCTTCTGTTGGGGAATGTAGTAATTTCAAAAAAATTCCTACGCACACGCAAGATCATGGTGATGGCATAGCAACGAGAGGGGAGAGTGTTGTCTACGTACCCTCGTAGACCGTCAAGCGGAAGCGTTATGACAACGCGGTTGATGTAGTTGTACGTCTTCACGATTCGACAGATCCAAGCACCGAACGTACGGCACCTCCGTGTTCAGCACACGTCCAGCTCGATGACGTCCCCCGGGCTCCAATCCAGCGAAGCGTCGGGGATGAGTTCCGTCAGCACGACGGCGTGGTGACGATGATGATGTTCCCCCGGCACTCCGGTTTTCTCCGAAATCACCCGGAACAATTCCGGTGTCTGAATATAGTCAATATTTATGTCTCGGCCATTTCGAGGCTCCTCGTCATGTCCGTGATCACATCCAGGACTCCGAACAAACTTCGGTACATCAAAACTTATAAACTCATAATAAAACTGTCATCGTAACATTAAGCGTGCGGACCCTACGGGTTCGAGAACTGTGTAGACATGACCTAGAACTATTCTCGGTCAATAACCAATAGTGGAACCTGGATGTTCATATTGGTTCCTACATATTCTACGAAGATCTTTATCGGTCAAACCGCATAACAACATACGTTGTTCCCTTTGTCATCGGTATGTTACTTGCCCGAGATTCGATCGTCGGTATCCAATACCTAGTTCAATCTCGTTACCGGCAAGTATCTTTACTCGTTCCATAATACATCATTTCATAACTAATTCATTAGTTACAATGCTTGCAAGGTTTAGGTGATGAGTATTACCGAGAAGGCCCAGAGATACCTCTCCGACAATCGGAGTGACAAAACCTAATCTCGAATTATGCCAACTCAACATGTACCTTTGGAGACACCTGTAGAGCACCTTTATAATCACCCAGTTACGTTGTGACGTTTGGTAGCACACAAAGTGTTCCTCCGGTAAACGGGAGTTGCACAATCTCATAGTTGTAGGAACTTTGTATAAGTCATGAAGAAAGCAATAGCAACATACTAAACGATCAAGTGCTAAGCTAACGGAATGGGTCAAGTCAATCACATCATTCTCCTAATGATGTGATCCCATTAATCAAATGACAACACATGCCTATGGTTAGGAAACATAACCATCTTTGATCAATGAGCTAGTCAAGTAGAGGCATACTAGTGACACTATGTTTGTCTATGTATTCACACATGTATCATGTTTCCGGTTAATACAATTCTAGCATGAATAATAAACATTTATCATGATATGAGGAAATAAATAATAACTATATTATTGCCTCTAGGGCATATTTCCTTCAGTCTCTCACTTGCACTACAGTCAATAATCTAGATTACATAGTAATGATTCTAACACCCATGGAGTCTTGGTGCTGATCATGTTTTGCTCGTGAGAGAGGCTTAGTCAACGGGTCTGCAACATTCAGAACCGTATGTATCTTGCAAATCTCTTTGTCTCCCACTTGGACTTGGTCCCGAATGGAATTGAAGCGTCTCTTGATGTGCTTGGTCCTCTTGTGAAATCTGGATTCCTTTGCCAAGGCAATTGCACCAGTATTGTCACAGAAGATCTTCATTGGTCCCGATGCACTAGGTACAACACCTAGATCGAAATGAACTCCTTCATCCGACTCCTTCATTTGCTGCTTCGAAGCAGCTATGTACTCCGCTTCACATGTAGATCCCGCCACGACGCTTTGTTTAGAACTGCACCAACTTACAGCTCCACTGTTTAATAAAAATATGTATCCGGTTTGTGATTTAGAATCGTCCGGATCAGTGTCAAATCTTGCATCGACATAACCATTTACGACTAGCTTTTTGTCACCTCCATATACGAGAAACATATCCTTAGTCCTTTTCAGGAATTTCAGGATGTTCTTGACCGCTGTCCAGTGACCCACTCCTGGATTACTTTGGTACCTCCCTGCCAAACTTATAGCAAGGCATACATCAGGTCTGGTACACAGCATTGCATACATGATAGAGCCTATGGCTGAAGCATAGCGAACTCCTTTCATTTTCTCTCTATCTTCGAAGTGGTCGGGCATTGAGTCGACTCAACTTTATACCTTGTAATAGGCAAGAACCCTTTTTCACTGTTCCATATTGAACCTTTTCAATACTTTATCAAGGTACGTGCTTTGTGAAAGTCCAATCAAGCGTCTTGATCTATCTCTATAGATCTTAATGCCCAATATGTAAGCAGCTTCACCGAGGTCTTTCATTGAAAAACTTTTATTCAAGTATCCTTTTATGCTATCCAGAAATTCTATATCATTTCCAATCAACAATATGTCATCCACATATAATATTAGAAATGCTACAGAGCTCCCACTCACTTTCTTGTAAATACAGGCTTCTCCAAAAGTCTGTATAAAACCATATGCTTTGATCACACTATCAAAGCATTTATTCCAACTCCGAGAGGCTTGCACCAGACCATAGATTGATCGCTGGAGCTTGCACACTTTGTTAGCTCCCTTAGGATCGACAAAACCTTCCGGTTGCATCATATACAACTCTTCTTCCAGAAATCCATTCAGGAATGCAGTTTTGACATCCATCTACCAAATTTCATAATCATAAAATGCGGCAATCGCTAACATGATTCGAACAGACTTAAGCATCGCTATGGGTGAGAAAGTCTCATCGTAGTCAACCCCTTGAACTTGTCGAAAACCTTTCGCAACAAGTCGAGCTTTATAGACAGTTACATTACCGTCAGCGTCAGTCTTCTTCTTAACGATCCATTTATTCTCAATGGCTTGCCGATCATCGGGCAAGTCAACCAAAGTCCATACTTTGTTCTCATACATGGATCCCATCTCAGATTTCATGGCCTCTAGCCATTTTGCGGAATCTGGGCTCATCATCGCTTCCTCATAGTTCGTAGGTTCATCATGGTCAAGTAACATGACTTCCAGAATAGGATTACCGTACCACTTTTGTGCGGATCTTACTCTAGTAGACCTACGAGGTTCAGTAGATACTTGATCTGAAGTTTCATGATCAATATAATTAGCTTCCTCACTATTTGGTGTATTTGTCACAGGAATCGATTTCTGTGATGAACTACTTTCCAATAAGGGAGCAGGTACCGTTACCTTATCAAGTTCTACTTTCCTCCCACTCACTTCTTTCGAGAGAAACTCCTTCTCTAGAAAGGATCCATTCTTAGCAACGAATGTTTTGCCTTCGGATCTGTGATAGAAGGTGTACCCAATAGTCTCTTTTGGGTATCCTATGAAGACACATTTCTCCGATTTGGGTTCGAGCTTATATGGTTGAAGTTTCTTCCCATAAGCATCGCAGCCCCAAACTTTAAGAAACGTCAACTTTGGTTTCTTGCCAAACCACAGTTCATAAGGCGTCGTCTCAATGGATTTAGATGGTGCCCTATTTAATGTGAATGCAGCCGTCTCTAAAGCATAACCCCAAAACGATAGCGGTAAATCAGTAAGAGACATCATAGATCGCACCATATCTAGTAAAGTACGATTACAACGTTCGAACACACCATTTCTTTGTGGTGTTCCAGGTGGCGTGAGTTGCGAAACTATTCCGTATTGTTTCAAATGTAAACCAAACTCGTAACTCAAATATTCTCCTCCATGATCAGATCGTAGAAACTTTATTTTCTTGTTACGATGATTTTCCACTTCACTCTGAAATTCTTTGAACTTTTCAAATGTTTCAGACTTGTGTTTCATTAAGTAGATATACCCATATCTGCTCAAATCATCTTTGAAGGTGAGAAAATAACGATATCCGCCACGAGCTTCAACATTCATCGGACCACATACATCTGTATGTATGATTTCCAACAAATCTGTTGCTCTCTCCATATTACCGGAGAACGGTGTTTTAGTCATCTTGCCCATGAGGCACGGTTCGCAAGTACCAAGTGATTCATAATCAAGTGATTCCAAAAGTTCATCAGTATGGAGTTTCTTCATGCGCTTTACACTGATATGACCTAAATGGCAGAGCCACAAATAAGTTGCACTATCATTATCAACTCTGCATCTTTTGGCTTCAACATTATGAATATGTGTATCACTACTATCGAGATTCAATAAAAATAGACCACTCTTCAAGGGTGCATGACCATAGAAGATATTACTCATATAAATAGAACAACCATTATTCTCTGATTTAAATGAATAACTGTCTCGCATCAAACAAGATCCAGATATAATGTTCATGCTCAACGCTGGCACCAAATAACAATTATTTAGGTCTAAAACTAATCCCGAAGGTAGATCTAGAGGTAGCGTGCCGACCGCGATCACATCGACTTTGGAACCGTTTCCCACGCGCATCGTCACCTCGTCCTTTGTCAGTGCTCGCTTATTCTGTAGTCCCTGTTTCGAGTTGCAAATATTAGCAACAGAACCAGTATCAAATACCCAGGTGCTACTACGAGCTCTAGTTAGGTACACATCAATAACATGTATATCACATATACCTTTGTTCACTTTGCCATCCTTCTTATCCGCCAAATACTTGGGGCAGTTCCGCTTCGGTGACGATCGCTTGCAAGAGAAGCACTCAGTTTTAGGCTTAGGTCCAGACTTGGGCTTCTTCTCTTGAGCAGCAACTTGCTTGTTGTTCTTCTTGAAGCTCCCCTTCTTCTTCCCTTTGCCCTTTTTCTTGAAATTAGTGGCCTTGTTGACCATCAACACTTGATGCTCCTTCTTTATTTCTACCTCCGCAGCCTTTAGCATTGCGAAGAGCTCGGGAATTGTCTTGTTCATCCCTTGCATATTATAGTTCATCACAAAGCTCTTGTAGCTTGGTGGCGTGATTGGAGAATTTCATCAATGACGCTATCATCCGGAAGATTAACTCCCGATTGAATCAAGTGATTATTATACCCGGACATTTTGAGTATATGCTCACCTTGTGAACTATTCTCCTCCATCTTGCAGCTGTAGAACTTATTGGAGACTTCATATCTCTCAATCCGGCATTTGCTTGAAATATTAACTTCAACTCCTGGAACATCTCATATGCTCCATGACATTCAAAACGTCGTTGAAGACCCGGTTCTAAGCCGTAAAGCATGGCACACTGAACTATCGAGTAGTCATCAGCTTTGCTCTGCCAGACGTTCACAACATCTTGTGTTCCTCCTGCAGCAGGCCTGGCACCCAGCGGTGCTTCCAGGACGTAATTCTTCTATGCAGCAATGAGGATTATCCTCAAGTTACGGACCCAGTCCGTGTAATTGCTACCATCATCTTTCAACTTTGCTTTCTCAAGGAACGCATTAAAATTCAACGGAACAACAGGACGAGCCATCTATCTACAACAAACATAAACAAGCAAAATACTATCAGGTACTAAGTTCATAATAAATTTAAGTTCAATTAATCATATTACTTAAGAACTCCCACTTAGACAGACATCTCTCTAGTCATCTAAGTGATCACGTGATCCAAATCAACTAAACCATAACCAATCATCACGTGAGATGGAGTAGTTTTTAATGGTGAACATCTCTATGTTGATCATATCTACTATATGATTCACGCTCGACCTTTCGGTCTCCGTGTTCCGAGGCCATATCTGCATATGCTAGGCTCATCAAGTTTAACCTGAGTATTCTGCGTGTGGGAACTGGCTTGCACCCGTTGTAGATGGATGTAGAGCTTATCACACCCGATCATCACGTGGTGTCTGGGTACGACAAACTTTGGCAATGGTGCATACTCAGGGAGAACACTTCTTGATAATTTTTAGTGAGAGATCATCTTAAAATGCTACCGTCAATCAAAGCAAGATAAGATGCATAAAGGATAAACATCACATGCAATCAATATAAGTGATATGATATGGACGTCATCATCTTGTGCTTGTGATCTCCATCTCCGAAGCACCGTCCTGATCACCATCGTCACCGGCGCGACACCTTGATCTCCATCTTAGCATTGTTGTCGTTTACGCCATCTATTGCTTCTACGACTATCGCTACCACTTAGTGATAAAGTAAAGCAATTACAGGGTGTTTGCATTTCATACAATAAAGCGACAACCATATGGCTCCTCGCCGATTGCCGATAACTTCGGTTACAAAACATGATCATCTCATACAATAAAATATAGCATCACGTCTTGGCCATATCACATCACAACATGCCCTGCAAAAACAAGTTAGACGTCCTCTACTTTGTTGTTGCAAGTTTTATGTGGCTGCTACGGGCTGAGCAAGAATCGTTCTTAACTACGCATCAAAACCACAACGATAGTTCGTCAAGTTGGTGTTGTTTTAACCTTCGCAAAGACCGGGCGTAGTCACACTCGGTTCAACTAAAGTTGGAAAAACTGACACCCGCTAGTCACCTGTGTGCAAAGCACGGCGGTAAAACCAGTCTCGCGTAAGCGTACGCGTAATGTCGGCCCGGGCCGCTTCATCCAACAATACCGCCGAACCAAAGTATGACATGCTTTGGTAAGCAGTATGACTTGTATCGCCCACAACTCACTTGTGTTCTACTCGTGCATATAACATCAACGCATAAAACCAGGCTCGGATGCCACTGTTGGGGAACGTAGTAATTTCAAAAAAATTCCTACGCACACGCAAGATCATGGTGATGGCATAGCAACGAGAGGGGAGAGTGTTGTCTACGCCCTCGTGAGACCGCTGCGGAAGCGTTATGACAACGCGGTTGATGTAGTCGTACGTCTTCACGATTCGACCGATCCAAGCACCGAATGTACGGCACCTCCGTGTTCAGCACACGTCCAGCTCGATGACGTCCCCCGGGCTCCAATCCAGCAAAGCGTCGGGGATGAGTTCCGTCAGCACGACGGCGTGGTGACGATGATGATGTTCTACCGGCGCAGGGCTTCGCCTAAACTCCGCGACGATATGACCAAGGTAGAATATGGTGGAGGGGGGCACCGCACACGGCTAAGGAATGATCCTTAGATCAACTTGTGTGTCTATGGGTGCCCCCCCCCCCCCCGCCCCCGTATATAAACGAGCAAGGGGGAGGCCGGACGGCCCCTTGGGGCGCGCCAAGGAGGAGGAATCCTCCTCCTAGTAGGATTAGGACTCCTCGTTTCCTACTCCTACTAGGAGGGGGGAGGAAGGGGAGAGGGAAGGGAAGGGGGCGCCGCCTCCTAGTCCAATTCGGACCAGAGGGAGAGGGGGCGCACGGCCCACCCTGACCGCCCCTCTCTATTCCCACCAAGGCCCATGTGGCCCATTAACTCTCCCGGGGTTCCGGTAACCCCCCCCCCCCCCGGCACTCCGGTTTTCTCCGAAATCACCCGGAACAATTCCGGTGTCTGAATATAGTCAATATTTATGTCTCGACCATTTCGAGACTCCTCGTCATGTCCGTGATCACATCCGGGTCTCTGAACAAACTTCGGTACATCAAAACTTATAAACTCATAATAAAACTGTCATCGTAACGTTAAGCGTGCAGACCCTACGGGTTCGAGAACTATGTAGACATGACCTAGAACTATTCTCGGTCAATAACCAATAGTGGAACCTGGATGTTCATATTGGTTCCTACATATTCTACGAAGATCTTTATCGGTCAAACCGCATAACAACATACGTTGTTCCCTTTGTCATCGGTATGTTACTTGCCCGAGATTCGATCGTCGGTATCCAATACCTAGTTCAATCTTGTTACCGGCAAGTCTCTTTACTCGTTCCGTAATACATCATTTCATAACTAATTCATTAGTTACAATGCTTGCAAGGTTTAGGTGATGAGTATTACCGAGAAGGCCCAGAGATACCTCTCCGACAATCGGAGTGACAAAACCTAATCTCGAATTATGCCAACTCAACATGTACCTTTGGAGACACCTGTAGAGCACCTTTATAATCACCCAGTTACATTGTGACGTTTGGTAGCACACAAAGTGTTCCTCCGGTAAACGGGAGTTGCACAATCTCATAGTTGCAGGAACTTTGTATAAGCCATGAAGAAAGCAATAGCAACATACTAAACGATCAAGTGCTAAGCTAACGGAATGGGTCAAGTCAATCACATCATTCTCGTAATGATGTGATCCCATTAATCAAATGACAACACATGCCTATGGTTAGGAAACATAACCATCTTTGATCAATGAGCTAGTCAAGTAGAGGCATACTAGTGACACTATGTTTGTCTATGTATTCACACATGTATCATGTTTCTGGTTAATACAATTCTAGCATGAATAATAAACATTTATCATGATATGGGGAAATAAATAATAACTTTATTATTGCCTCTAGGGCCTATTTCCTTCAGCTTCACCACGTACAAAGGTTTCCTTCTCTTCTGCTTCCTAATCACATGCACACACTCATATGCCACCAACACGCTATCAGTTATTAGCCTCCCAGGAACAAATGCGCTCTGTTCTTCAGAAATCATAAAAGGTAATACAACCTTCAGCCGGTTAGCCAGTGCTTTTGCGGCTATCTTGTACAGCATGTTACAGAGAGTAATAGGTCGGAATTGAGAAAGTAGCTCCGGTGAGTTTACTTTCAGAATCATCACTATAATTGTGTCATTAAAACCAGTAGGAGCAGCAGTACCCGCTAGAAACTCGCGTACCGCGTTGCATACCTCATTTTCTACCAGAACCCAGTGCTTATGATAGAACATGGCCGGCAGCCCATCCAGCCCTGGCGATTTTGTAGGGCCCATCTGGAAAAGGGCAGCCTCGATCTCCTTGTTCGTGAATGGTGCATCCAACTTATGATTCATCTTCGCCGTGACAGCCCCCACAATGTGCTCAGAACCCTAGCACCTTCACGCGATCTCTCTGAAGTGAACAACTGAGCATAGAACTGAGCTGCCATTGTCCTCATGCCCTCATCATCGGTGCACTTGGATCCATCTTCCCTTTTAAGGGCTTTGATAGTCTCACATCAACTAGGCGTATCAACGGGCTATGGAGATGCCCATCAATAGATATCAATGTGAGTGAGTAGGGATTGCCATGCAACGGATGCACTAGAGCAATAAATATATGAAAGCTCAATAAAAGAAACTAAGTGGGGTGCATCCAACTTGCTTGCTCACGAATACCTAGGGCAATTTTGAGGAAGCCCATCATTGGAATATACAAGCCAAGTTCTATAATGAAAAATTCCCACTAGTATATGAAAGTGACAACATATGAGACTCTCTATCATGAAGATCACGGTGCTATTTTGAAGCACAAGTGTGGAAAAAGAGATAGTAGCATTGTCCCTTCTCTCTTTTTCTCTCTTTTTATTTTTTTTCTTGCTTTTTTCTTTCTTTTTTTTCTTTGGCCTTCTTTTTTTTGGCCTTTCTCTCTTTTTCTTTTCTTTTTTTCTTTTCTTTTTTTTTCTTTTCTTTTTTTTTCTTTTTTTTTCTTTTTGTAAAGTCCAAAGTCTCATCCCGACTTGTGGGGGAATCATAGTCTTCATCATCCTTTCCTCACTAGGACAATACTCTAATAATGAAGATCATCACACTTTTATGGATTTACAACTCAAAGCTAGAACAAGATATGACTCTATATGAATGCCTCCGGCGGTGTACCGGGATATGCAATGAATCAAGAGCGACATGTATGAAAATTATGTAGGTGGCCTTGCCACAAGTACAATGTCAACTACAAGATCATGCAAAAAGCAATATGACAAAAGTAATGCGTGTCATATGAACAGAACGGTGGAAAGTTGCATGGAAATATATCTCGGAATGGCTATGGAAATGCCATAATAGGTAGGCATGGTGGCTGTTTTGAGTAAGGTAAATGGTGGGTGTATGGTACCGGCGAAAGTTGTGCGGTACAAGAGAGGCTAGAAATGGTTAAAGGGTGAAAGAGTGCGTATAATCCATGGACTCAACATTAATCAAAAGAACTCATATACTTGTTGCAAACATTTAGAAGTCATCAAAAACCAAAGTACTACGCGCATGCTCCTAGGGGGATAGATTGGTAGGAAAAGACCATCGCTCGTCCCCGACCGCCACTCATAAGGAAGACAATCAATAAATAAAATTGTGCTCCAACTTCATCACAAAGCGGTTCACCATACGTGCATGCTACGGGAATCACAAGCTTCAACACAAGCATTCTTTAAATTCATAATCACCAAACAAGCATGACTTTAATAGGGCCAATAGCTCCTGTGCGACGTTTTTCATGCGAATTGGAAGGAGTGCGATGTAGTTCGAATGAATGGTCGTGATGCGACGTCTTTGAAGCCAACAATAGCTCCAATGTGACATGGCTCTGTTTACCCGTGAAATGAAAAACATGAGGGGTTAGCGATTTGAGTTATGACACGCGGGACCCACCAGTTACTCGCATGCGGGTGGGACCCACAACTTATCTACACAAGCATGCCCGTGCTCATCAGCGTGCCCCGACCCGAGCCAGCCACGAGCCCGAGCCTGCCCGCCCCCCTCCATTGCTTGCCCTGCCCCTTTCCTTTCCCACCTTCTTCTTCCTCTGCTCCGGCAACAAAGCGCGCCGCCGGCGAGTGATGTCTAGCTCGACTTCGGCCACCCACCAATCATGGACGCAGTACGGTCCACTGCCGTTGACAAGATGCCCCGATTGCCCGTGCATGGAGCCTCTGAAGCGTTTGATTTGTGTGAGGGAAGAAAATGGCAACCGTGGGCGCGAGTTTGTGAAATATTTGAGCAAGCCACAGCCGGGGCAGGTTAGATCTGTGTTCTTGACCAATCCTATGGTCTAATTTCTCCCGATTTCTTTCTTTTTTTCATTAGGGCGGTGGATCTGGGTGGTGGATCTAGGATTCATGCGCCGCCGGCCCCCTGTTTTTCAGGTTCTGAAGAAATGTGGGCATTTTGAGTGGCTCGATGACTATGTTGAAAGGTTGAAATTGGAGGGATCAACCGCAACCCAAGACCTCAATTTTGGGGGGCGGCTTGCCGTGGAACAAGCCCCCAATATGGCGGATAGAGCCGATCCGATGATGCACAGTCTGAAGCTCAAGTGTGAATTGAAGAAAATCGGCAAGCAACTAAAGCATCGATTGATTTGAAGCAGCAAGCAAATATGATGGCTGGAGCATTTTATGGTTGTGTCATTGCTATGGGTTTATTTTACTTGATGTTCATCAATCGCTAGAATTTGTTAGAGTTTCAGTTAGTTAGTCAGCTAGTTTCAGGGGTGCCCAGAGAGCAGGGATCATTTGTTAGATGAATTTGAATTTGTGTGAAGCAAAACTTGCTTGAATTATTGTAATGATATTCTCAGGGGCCCTATTCAGTGTTCATGCTCTGTTTCCTCTGTTTTTGTTCTTCAGTTAACAGAGTACACACCCAAATTCAGTTTCTAGTAAAAAAATGGGCTGCCAAATAGATGTTGGGCCGTGAGAAAATGGGCCTTGAGAAAATAACTATGCCCAAATGGAGACCAGCCCAGCCGCGTAAGGGCACCAGCCCACCTCTAACTTCGGCAAATAAAATGTTACTTGTTTTTACTTTGGCCTTTTTCTTGCGGGCCCTTTTCTTGCACTAAATTTTGTGATGGATATTTTTTTGATGCACTAAAACTAATGCATGTGTACGGTTCCATGAACTAAATGAGTTGCATGCTTGCATGAAGTGCCCTAAGTAAATTAGTTTGCATTTCCTAGTTGCACCCATGTCCATAGTGGGTTTGCATGGGGCTCCTAGTTGCATGTCCATGGTTATTGGTTTGGCCAATATTTTGAAGATGGTGTGTGTGGTGAGGGCACCGTGTGGTGATTGGGGTGTAGAAACCCGGACCGTGGCAACCCATAGCAATACACTAATAATAAGAAAAAACAACCCATAGCAATCCACAAATAATAGCACGAAACACACAATATATATAGTAGCATAACGATTATATAGAAGCATAAAGATAGCAACCCATAGTTCCACGATAGCCTTACAACTCCATGATAGCCTTACAACTTATAAAGTACTAATAAAACTTAATAATAGTAGCATAATGTTACAACTTAAAAAAACTAATACGATAGATCTCGCTAGATAGATAGGGGGGCACCAAACACGCGGGTTCTTCGGGTTCTTCTTCTCCTCCTCCTCCGGGGCCACCTCGCTCCTCCGGGCGTCGCCCTTCACTCCTCCCCCCCGTTGTTGATGGGGTACGGGAGCGTGTGCATAACGCCGTTGTTGGGGAAGATGCCGTTGAAGTCGGTGTAGATATTTTAGGTTGTGAAAGCTATGAACTCACAACCAACCCAATACGCTCGCCCGAGGAGATGGAAAGCATCGAAAGGGTTGGTGAACGTGGCGAGGAGCCCAACCACAATGCCGTTGTGGTTGACCTCCTCAAGATGGTACATCCGAGGAGAGCCACGGGAGGTGGCGGAAGCGGCACCAAGGAAGAACTCCGCTAACTCCTTGCGCCCTCCACCTCGAGATCGCCCAAACCCTAAGGGTTCTCTCTACATACACTCCGTCCGGGTAGGGCCTTTCCGCACGGTGGGGGGAAGCTGTAGGTGGGGCGGTGTCTTGCATGGTGGCGGGGTGGCTCGAGGGCTCGGTCGGGTTTCTTTGGAGAAGAAGGAAGAAGGAGGGCAGAGGAGGCGGATGGGGTGTGGATGAGGAGGGAGAGGAAGACGATAGTGCCCGGCTTAAATAGCCCAAGTGCGACGTGGTTTCACTCCGTAGAATTAATGGGCGGGCGGCGTTTGGTGGGGGCGTGGCGCCCCATGAAAGTGTGTACACGATGGGGTGGCGGCGTTTGGTTGGAGCGTGGGAAACGGACTGCAATCCTTCTGTGCCACCGGTCGCGGGTCAAGGGGGACGGGCTCACGCACGCGTCTGTGTCGTCGTGGGTCAAGGGGACACGCCTGCCCCGGGTTCTTTGCGTGTGCCGCCCGTGCATTCATGCCCTAGCCCATTAATTTGCACGACAATAATGGACGCCTTCATTTGCCCATCTTGTAACGGGCAGCACGCCATTTGAACTGCATCGATACCCACATCTCGATACCCCATGCCAGTATTGCGTCCTCAAAGAGGAGCACGCCATGTACAACACGCCATGCAGCGTTGGCTTTTTGGTTGTCTTCATCGGGCTGATGCATTGTGGCCGAGTGCATGCTTTGATGCGACGATGCATTGGTTCTAATGGTAGGAATGCGACAGCTTTCTGCGTTGATAGGGGTGGCGGAGCGGGGCTACGCCGAGGGCATGCATGCAACGCATGGGCGCAGCTCTGCGGGTGGGCATGCATGCCGCGGGTGGGCGGGCAGGCTCAGGCACGCATGCAATGATGGAAAGGGCATTGCGTAGGCTTGGTCCATGCACCGTGTCAACTCTTGCCGTTGGATTCAAATGAACGGTCCTGATGCCCCAACGAGAGAGGCTGATCCAAACCCCACCGATTCAACCAATCAGCGCGTCTCATGCGGATCGATGCACACTGTAGCTAACCCTAGCGCCTGATCTCAACCGTCCACGCACAACGATCGACGGCCCGGTAGTGTGCGGGGTTTTGAGGGGTTTTGAGAGGGGTTTTGAGGGGTTTTGAGGGGTTTTGGCTGATTATGGTTGAGCATAACTAATTCAAAAAAAATCAAAAAAATATAAAACTTGCGCACATAGTCTTATTATGTTGTGTACTAACGAGAAAAAAAATATAAATATGGTTTACATACATTTTACGAAAAATCCTTCACAAAATTGTCATTCCTCGAACAATGTAGTATGGAGTTCAAGGGAGAGAGTAGTGGGCATCCGAGAGAGTAGGTGGGGTTTTGAAAATGAAAAGTGTGAAAACCTCACCAAAATTTCATTTTGGACTGAGTAAGAAAGATCTTAACTTACTTTTCTCATCAAACTTGTTTTATATATAATTTTCTATTAAACCTTGTTTTCTCAAAAAAAAAGAAAATAATAGAAAATTAATTCAACAAATAGTGAGACTTTAGATTTACACTATAAAGGTACAATAGATGTGTAGAAAAATTATTTGGCTGGTTTAGACAAGGTGCCAAAAAAACTTGCTTAAATATGAGGTCGTTTACCCTACCTTTGGAGGTCATTTGAGACACACTTTTCATGACTATGAGTTCAACTTACCAAAAGGGCTCGGAATGATCAGCAAGCAAACATAATTTCAGTTGAGGTACTTTAGATAGCATTAAAACATCAATACCCCATCCCTAATTCAAATTTGAGCCCAAATTTGAATTTAAATTTGAATTTTATTTGGCTGGTTTAGACAAGGTACCAACAAACAAGTTCGAATAGAAATACGGGGATACATAGTGACTACCAGTACGCATCAAGTTACAAATATTATTACATGCCCCAAATATTCAAAATGTTCTCTGTTCTACCTCTTCCTACCACGTCGCGTGCCCTTCTTCACCTTAGCACTTCTTGTTTTTGGTTCTACTACACACACAAGTTCACTGATCATCTTGGTTTTCTTCACCGGTCTTTTCAACACCTCGCCAACACCCTCATGATCAGTTTCAATGTTGACAGCAGTTTCATTTTCTTCGGTGTGTACCTCAACATGGGTTTCTTCAGTCTGAACCTCGACAAGCTCAGGTTCAGTTTCAACCTCGAGAGCAGTTTCTTCAGTCTGAATGTTGACTGCAATTTCAGTTTCTTCGGTGTGCACCTCCACATCAGTTTCTTCATCGAATGTTGGCTGCAGAAGATTTTCTTCACTCTGCTCAGGCTCAGCACACTTCTCTTCTTTCTACCGCCATTGACTCTTGCTTTTTTGTTGGCCAACACTGCTCAACAACAAGGGGCTGACTTGCTCGCTTCCTCCTGGCCATTGGGAAAATGTTATAGATATAGCAATTTGAAAAAGAAGCAAATAAAACACAGACAAATAAACAAGAACATACTTTGGCTTATCAGAGTGTAACGGCATTTGAGATCCCACTCTGTGCCCAAGTTCCCGCACAACTTGCATCTATTTTGTTACCTTTTGGGCCCTTTTGGCTTTCCATCTTTCTTTTCCTTCTTACTACTCCCACCTTTCTCAAACTATGCCTTGAATCTACTCTGTTTAGGCCTGCCACCTTTCTTTTCGTCAAGGAGGACATATGGAAAATTCAATGTCCACTTGAGCCACCGAGACTGATCTGTAAGTGCTGGAATTGGAGTAGCATATGCAGCTTTGAATCTTGCTACGAATAATATTCATGCAAATATGGGTGCATGTTTATCTTCTGTTGGGATGCTAAGAAGAGAATGGCATGCTCACATGGTTTACCAGTGTGTTGCCACTCGAGGCAAGTGCAATCATGCAATTCAGTGTTAACAACATGTCTCCTTCCAGTTTTGTTATCTCTAACTTCAGCACCCCAAGGTGAAGATTTTTCAACAAACAAATGTGAAAGATTTCTGCTCTTATTCACCACCTGTTGTACCCTTCTTTGGAAGCTTATCACCTTGCAGACAATCACCTATCCTTCTTCTCAATTCCCACAACCGCATGAGCATGATCCTAATTTGGTCAACCATGTCATGCACAGGCAAATCTTTTAACTCCTTCACCTTGTTGTTGAAACTCTCTGCCAAATTGTTGTTGATGTGGTCACACTTGATGGCAGTGTTGAATGCTGACCTGTACCATAATAAAGAATGGTAGGTGTTCAGCCATGGACCAAACTCATCACATGCTGCCATTATCTTGTCAAGATGATATTTGTGTGTTTGTCTAGTGTAAGATCTTGCTGCTGGCCACATGCGCCCAAATTCTTCTCCTCTAAATTTTTTGATCAAATTCATCCACAAATGACCGAAGCACTCCCTCTGCTCAGCATGTGGGAAAACATTTTTCACTGAATTTTCAAGCCCCTTACATGCATCTGTGTGTATAGCCAAAGGTGACACTGGCCCTAGGCATCTTTTCAACTGGATCATGAACCATGTCCATGAAGCCTCTGTTTCTGACTGAAACAAGCCAACAGCAATAGGAAACATCCAATTGTGTCCATCTAGAGCATTGCATGCCGCCAATCGACCATTCCACTTGCCCGTCAAAAATGATGAGTCTATGCTCAAATATGGGCGGCACCTGCTTTGAACCCATCGATGCAAGGCTTCAAAGCCATAAAAACTTGGAGAACTTGACTTCACCGAGGGTGATACCTCTGTATCTATCTCCACAACTTTGCCGGTGACCTCTTTTCCACCTCTGCTTTGAAGTTGTAAAGCATCCTAAATGTATTTGCCCAATCACCATATAAATTTTTCATTGCCCTTTGTTTTGCCTTCCACACCTGTGGTATATTTCAGTTTAATGGGGTACATCTTTTCCAAGTCTACTTTGAGTTTCTTGGCAGTAGTGTTTGGTGTTTTGGCTAAAATTGGGGTGATCTTTTCGCAACCCAAAGTTGTGATGTCATGGTTGATACTGTGTGTGAACTTGTAATACAAGTATGTTGATTGGGGATTTGGTTAACCACGACAGTATTTCCATCAAAGTTGCGTCTAGCAGATATGTACCACTTGCAAGGCTTCACACTACCATCAAATCCTCCGCACCTCGCATAAAACTTCTTTCTATCAGTCCAAACTGTCTTGGCATCAAACTCATGTTTCCTTTGCATAAGTCTTGAAACACATCCTAAACTCCTTCATGCTTGGGAACAACTTGCCTACTTCAATGACAGGGTTTTCTTTGTCATACACATGCACCACTCATCATCATGTGCATCATCTACTTCATCTGCAGCTTGTTCCATCAACTGTCCATCTACTTCTTCATCAAGATTAGCAGCAAACTAGATTCGCCCCTCTCGCTTATCTCTGTCATCAACTGGAATGCCAAAAGTTTGGCCATCTCAATGTCGAGCATTGGTGCAATGACCAAATCAAGAGGCTCATCTAATTCAACTACATTCCAATCAACATTGTTGCAGTTTCAGTTTGAGCCCAGCCACATGTCCCTCTTGGCTATTCTTGTAAGTTCAAGACACATGGGAATCAATGGCCTGTGTAGCCCAATCATCATCTACCATCTGCGCAGCCAGTTGTGATGGCACATATCCAACCTTCGAAAAAATGTTCAGATCAACGAGCTCAGCAAAAAAAATTAGCCCGTTTGCTTGTCCAGCCGTTTTGCCGATCAATTTCTTCAACAATCTGTTCACCATCTTCTATTCTAACATACTCTCCTTTCCAATCATCAAACCGCAACAGTGATACTTCTTGCTCTGGACCCCAAACAATATTCTCCCCAATTTTTTCCACCCATTTCTTCACTGCCGTCTCTCCCATGTTCTGTAGAACTTGTGGATCAATCTCTGTAAACTCAACATCCCATTTAACAATTGTGTCTCTCTCAATGTTCTGTATGCTACCATCAACTAATTTTGCCTTTGATGGAAAGAAATTGACTGTCAATTCAAAGGTCCGAGCGGCAGCATCCCCTCTGTCAGTGGCGGACAGTGTGAGCTTGTGAGAAAGAGCAGACGAGGCCACCCCCTAATTGCATGCAAAATTGGATCGGAGAGAGGCGCATTACCTATTCGAAGTTGAATCTGGTGGCTCCATCTCAGTATGCCCACGGGCTCCCCTCACAACCTATTCCGCAAGCGAAAACAGAGGAAACTAGCTGAGATCTACGGGCCCGAGAGAGGAACGGGAAGGCGACTAGGGTTTAAGCTCACTCACCATTTTCTGAGGACGAAGGCTCCGCCGCCGTTGAGAACGAGGGCTCCGCCGCCGCCACCGAGAACGCAAGATCCGCCGCCACCAGAGAAGAAGGGGGCAGAGTGGCGGGCCCTGCATGGTCGGGCGGCAGGGCACGGTCAGCTTTTTTGAGAAACAATTAAGTTGGACCCACATGTCCTAACATAAATGGGCAGGCTTGGTTGACGACCAATTTAACCACATTTAACAGCCATGTCGTGCGGTGGCTATTTACCTGCTCAAATGCGTCGCACCACAGCCATTCGCTCGAACAACGTCGCACACTTGCCAATTCGCATGAAAAACGTCGCACAGGAGCTATTGGCCCGACTTTAATATCACTACCTCCATATCTCAAAACAATTATCAAGCATCAAATTGATCATAGCATCCAATTCACTTTCTATGATAGTTTTTATTATACCCAACTTGGATGCTCATCATTCTAGGACCAACTTTATGATCATAGCAACTACCATGCTGTTCTAAAAGACTCTCAAAATGATATAAGTGAAGCATGAGAGACTAGCAACTTCTTCAAAATGAAGACACCACCGTGCTCTAAAAGATATAAGTGAAGCACTAGAGCAAAAACTTTTAAGCTCAAAAGATATAAGTGAAGCACATAGAGTATTCTAACAAATTCTAATCAAATAGGCCTCTCCCAAAAGGTGTGTACAGAAAGGATGATTGTGGTAAACTAAAAAGCAAAGACAAATATAATACACGACGCTCCAAGCAAAACACATATCATGTGGTGAATGAAAATATAGCTCCAAGTAAAGTTACCAATGAACGAAGACGAAAGAGGGGATGCCTTCCCAAGGCATCCCCAAGCTTAGGCTTTTGGCTATCCTTGAATATCTTGGGGTGCCATAAGCATCCCCAAGCTTAGGATCTTTCCACTCCTTATTCCATAGTCCATAAAAACTTTACCCAAAACTTGAAAACTTCACAACACAAAACTCAACAGGAAATCTTATAAGCTCCGTTAGTGAAAGAAAACAAAACCACCACATAAGGTATTGTAATGAACTCATTCTTTATTTATATTGGTATTAAACCTACTGTATTCCAACTTCTTTATGGTTTATAAACTAATTTACTAGCCATAGATGCATTGGAATAAGCAAACAACACACGAAAAACGGAAGCTGTAAAAAACAAAACAGTCTGTAGCAATCTGTAACTAACGCAAACTTCTGGAACTCTAAAAATCCTACCAAAATAGGAAGTCCTGGAATATTTGTCTATTGAACAGCAGCAAAAAGAATCAAGCAAAAGAACGTACCTGTGATTTAACAAAATTATATTCGTGCATGCAAAGTTTCTGTTTTTTAGCAGAATCAAATCAACTATCATCGTAGGTTATCCTATAGGTTCTACTTGGCACAAACACTAATTAAAAGATAAAACACATCTATCCAGAAGGTAGATGCAAAATTTATTACTAAACAGGAGCAAAAACAAAAACATAAAGAAAATTGGGTTGCCTCCCAACTAGCGCTATCGTTTAACGCCCCTAGCTAGGCATAAAAAGCAAAGATAGATCTAACGAGTGCCATCTTTGGCACTAGGTTCATCAATAGAGTGCTTGTGATCTCTAGGGATTTCTTCCTTTTTAGCAATGGCTAAACCCTTAGGCAAAAATTCAAGAAATTCATTGGCAGCAAAAGGTTCCTTAACGATAGAGAGGCAATTGGGAAGAACACTTATGGATTTGAGATCCGCATCTCCCTTACTAGGAGATTCACCCTTATTTTTAGGAACATAAATAAACTTCGCAATTTTAGTAGGGGGTTTTGGAGTGTTTTTCATGGGGGAAAACGTGGAACCCAAGTTTGTAATGATATCCTCAAGTTTACTGATTCTAAAAGAATCTAGATCTATTTTTTCATTGACTATAGGTTCTTTTTCCTTAAGATTTTTCAAAGTAACTCCAACCCTAGATCCAAATTGGGTAATGTGATTATGAATCTTTTTATCCAAATTTTCAATCAACTCAACAGTGGCAATTTTATTTTCAATAATATCAAGCCGTTGCATCACATGTTCTATAGTTAAAACCATTCCATTAACCAAAAGAGGTGGTGGGCCAAACAATTCTAACATAGCATTATAGGCATCAAAAGTATGGGTACTCATAAAATCACCTCCGGTAACAATATCAAGAACACATCTATTCCAAGGGGTAATGCCTACATAAAAATTGCGGAGAAGAACGGAAGTAGCAAGCTTCCTAGTAGCTTTATATTGGGCATTGCAAATTATATGCCAAGCATCTTTTAAACTTTCTCTCTCCCTTTGCTTAAAATTGTGAACTTCTGTTCGGGAGTGATAATAAAGATAGGAGGACTAACCATGACGACGAACTAACACACGATCAAATAGACAAACGGCAAGCGAAAAGAGAGGAGGAGATTGGGAAAGAGAGGGCGAATAAAACGGCAAGGGTGACGTGGGGGAGAGGAAAATGAGAGGCAAATGGCAAATAATGTAAATGCGAGGGAGATGGGTTTGTGATGGGTACTTGGTATGTCTTGACTTGAGCAAAGACCTCCCCGGCAATGGCGCCAGAAATTCTTCTTGCTACGTCTTGAGCTTGCATTGGTTTTCCTCGAAGAGGAGAGGATGATGCAGCAAAGTGTAGCGTAAGTATTTCCCTCAGTTTTGAGAACCAAGGTATCAATCCAGTAGGAGGCTCCTCAAAAGTCCCACGCACCTACACAAACAAACTGAGAACTCGCAGCCTACGCAATAAAGGGGTTGTCAATCCCTTCACGGCCACTTGCGAAAGTGAGATCTAATAAAGAAAGTATGATAAGATAAATTTATTTTTGGTATTTTATAATATAGATGCAAAAAGTAAAGATGCAAATAAAGTAGATGGAAAGCAAGTATGATAAGAGATAGACCCATGGGCCATAGGTTTCACTAGAGGCTTCTCTCAAGATAGCATAAGTATTATGGTGGGTGAACAAATTACTGTCGAGCAGTTGATAGAAAAGCGCATAGTTATGAGATTATCTAGGCATGATCATGTATATAGGTATCACGTCCAAAACAAGTAAACCGACTCCTACCTGCATCTACTACTATTACTCCACACATCGACCGCTATCCATCATGCATCTAGAGTATTAAGTTCATAAGAACAGAGCAACGCATTAAGCAAGATGACATGTTGTAGAGGGATAAACACATGCAATATGATATAAACCCCATCTTGTTATCCTCGATGGCAACAATACAATACGTGTCTTGCAACCCTTTCTGTCACTAGGTAAGAACAACGCAAGATTGAACCCAAAGCTAACCACTTCTCCCATGGCAAGAAAGATCAATCTAGTAGGCCAAACCAAACTGATAATTCGAAGAGACTTGCAAAGATAACTCAAACATACATAAAAGAATTCAGAGAAGATTCAAATATTATTCATAGATAAACTTGATCATAAACCCACAATTCATCGGATCTCGACAAACACACCGCAAAAAGATTTTACATCGAATAGATCTCCACAAGAGAGGGGGAGAACATTGTATTGAGATCCAAAAAGAGAGAAGAAGCCATCTAGCTAATAACTATGGACCCGTAGGTCTGTGGTAAACTACTCACAACTCATCGGAGGGCAAGGATGTTGATGTAGAGGCCCTCCGTGGTTGCCCCCCCTCAGTGAGTGCAAGGGCTCCAAGATGGGATCTCATGGATCTGAGAAGGTTACGGTGGTGGAAATTGTGTTTCGTGGTGCCCCTGGATGTTTTCGGGGTACGTAGGTATATATAGGAGGAAGAAGTACGTCGGTGGATGCCGGAGGGGCCCACGAGACAGGGGGCGCGCCCTACAGGGGGGCGCCCTCCTACCTCGTGGGGCCCTCGGAGCTTTCTTGACTTGCACTCCAGCCTCTCCGGATCAGATTTGTTCCAAAAATAACGCTCCCGAAGGATTCATTCCGTTTGGACTCCGTTTGATATTCCTTTTCTTTGAAATACTGAAATAGGCAAAAAAAAACAGCAATATGGGCTGGGCCTCCGGTTAGTAGGTTAGTCCCAAAAATGATATAAATGTATAAAATAAAGCCCATAAACATCCAAAAGGGGTAATATAATAGCATGGAACAATCAAAAATTATAGATACGTTGGAGACGTATCAGTTCCCCATAGATTCCAGTGAATCTAAAGGCGAAACCATCAGACACAATCTGTGCGTCAACATAGAATTGGCACCAAGGCCTCACTGTCACCTCCACCGATTCCCCCCACCAAAGAGCTAATCCTCCACTTTTACCACTGTAGTTAACAGCAACCCCCTGCCTGAACCCTAGACTCCACTTCAATCTCTCCATGGCACGAGAAGATTTTTTTTGTTTCTGATAAAAAAACCACCGCTGGGCTCTATGACCTTATCAGGTCCCGTAGCTCGCCTACTGTCGGGTCCAACCCCAACCCCCGACAGTTCTAGGCTAGGATAATCATTGCTCCCGGCGGCCCCGCGCCCTTGCAGGGTCCGCTGATAAATCATTGTTCTCTTCAATACGATCAAACAGAGACGAGGTTTTCTGCCTCGTGTCGCGAACGGAAGTATCGATACCCAGCTGTCTATCCAGGTCATCCTTTGCTACCTAGTGCTGCTTCGGTCTCCTCTTCCTCTCCTTCAGGGCGTCATCTCTTGGGCTGTTAGGTGAACGCCTCTCCCTATAATACTCTAGCCTTGGTTTGCTCATGTAATGCCCTTGCCTGCGCTCCCTCCCCCTGATTTGGCTCGATGATCCAGCTCCCTCCTGATCCCACTGCCCAAACTGCCTGTACCTGGACCTTAGTTCGGCCTGCTTTCCTAGTTGCCTCTGTCTCAGCTCAGACCACAGATATCTCTCCCTCTTCTGCTCCAGATCGTCGCGAAGATCCCTCTCTCGCGTTGTCTCCATCCTTTGCTTCTGTTTGTTCGGGCTACCATTGTCCTCAAACACCCCTTTGCCTTCCACGCCAGTGCGGGATACAGCCGGGGTGGTGAACTCATTTTGCAGGTTTCTTTTCGTCGGAAGATCGCAAACTGAACCTGTCATTTTTCTGTGACGTTCTCCCTCACTTGAACGCACACTACCAAAGCTAGTTGCACTGCTCGCCGGGCCACAGTTAGTTACTTCTTTTGTCCCCCATGAACGCCCCGGGGATGCCCGGAGCCACTCCCCCCATTGCTGATCTGGATCCACCGCCGGGACGCAACCCTCCTCACCATGCACTAGCCGCCCACACTCGAAGCAAAAGTGTGGGATCTTTTCATACTTCAAGTCAAACCAGGTTTTCTCAAGGTCATCTTCAGATTTCTTCAGATAGAATCCCCTCACTAGTGGCTCAAAAACTGGTAGCTTAACCCTGAACCTCAGTTCTGACCCCTTTGCAAATCCATCTTTCTCCACATCTACCCTCACGATTTTGCCAAGCCAGTTCGCAAGTGCTTCCCCAAATGCCCTTGATCGTCTGTCTAAGGGGAGATCTTCCACCCGGACCCATACATCCACAGATTCAAACCTCATCTCTGATGGTCTAGTTGCCCCATCATAGTCCTTGAGCACCCACACACTAAAATCAAATTGCCAAGGGCCGTTGTTTAGTGCGTGTTTCCAGTCTCCCTCACTCCCGAACGACACCGCAAATAGATTCCTCCCAATCAATTAAATTAGGAGGAAGAGGGCGTGCATGGCGGACGACGGCGGCACTGGCAGAGGTGACGGAGGGCATGTATGACGTCGTGGTCAGGGCGCCAGGCGGCAAACTCTTCGCTCACTCTAGGGCTTCAGGAGGCCAATCCTAGACCATTCGTATCGTGTGTGCAAGTTGGATGAGCCAGCATACATTATTGTATGTGACCAGGCCGACGTTATATTTGTGGGGCTGAGTTATTGTTTTTTTAGAAGACATCATGGGCTTGGTTTATGGGCTCAAGTTCCTTGCTTCTCTCATGTACATAGAAGATGGGTTTTCAACAAAATAATCAGAAAAATGAAGCAGTGAGGGCAAACATCAACGAAATCACTAATTAAGGTGTACTCATTCCAAAGATCATTACCACCTTTCCAGGTTGCGACAAGTGGCGCGCTGCATGGCGCCACTTGTTGCAACCTGGGAGTTTTTTCTTTTTTCGTAGATCCGTTTATTCAAAACGTTTTATCTCTTAAACGGTGCGTCCAAATCTCGAATCGTTTCCACCGTTGGATTCCTCTCGTCGAGATCTTCAAAACTAGACCCATGTTGATAGGTTTTAACAAACTTTTTTTCGACGAAAAAACCGGACGAAAAAACAGAACTGGGAGCATGGGTTTTTTCCCTTTCAGAAAGAGGCAATACCCGTGCCTATCGCGAAATAACAATTGTGCCTGTCGTGGAAGCAAAACCGTGCCTCTCGTGAAAGGAAAAAAACCAAGAGAAAACAAGTTTTTTCTGTTTCCAAAAGGCACGGCGTGACTCGCGCGAAAGCACAACCATGCCTCTCGCGGAAGAAAAAAAAATCAGAAAACGCGTTTTCTTTTCGTTTCCGAGAGGCACGGCCGTGACTCGCGCGAAAGCACAACCGTGCCTCTCGCAGAAGGAAAAAAACAGAAAACACATTTTTTCCGTTTCAGAGAGGCACGGCCATGACTCTCGCGAAAGCAAAACCATGCCTCTCGCAGAAGCAAAAGCGTGACTCGCGAAAGGAAAAACACTTTTTTTCGTGCAAAAAAAATTAAGATCTAAATGTTAAGGAAGACCGGTGGAAAACCGAAACATCGAAAAACCCGGGAAAACCCCGTTTAAAAAGCCGAAAACGCGTGCGGAAGAATAAAAATCCGAAGGGAGCGCCCAGAGCGCGACACATGGCGGACAGCTGAGAGCGCGCCAAGTGGCGCTGATCGTTGTGAGGCTCCCGAAGGAGCGCTCGTTAACTAGTTGCTCCCAAAGATCATGGGATCAGTGCGGGCAATGTTCTATACTATTGGACTAGTATAAATGGGCCTGAAAATCGAGTGGGGGCATTCGTCGCCACTGGGCTGTACGTGGATTCGCCCCTGCTGATGCCCATCATCATATGTCGTACACAAGAGGTATAGCACGCCTGAGTGCCTGGCTTGCCCTAGCGGTGCTGCATCAATTGTGAGGACGGCACTGCATTGTAATAATCTGCTTATGCTCTTTTCCCATCTTGATGGTGCTCTAATGGGTGGCGCTGGGGAGCAGGTGGCTTGGTCTTCTTGCTGGTCTACAGATCCTGTGAGATTTGTGTTTGATGGTCGGAACACGACACTCTCTTGGTGTCGAATGTCTCAGTTGTGTTTGATGTGTTGCAATGGGGTGCGTGGATGACGGCAAGCAATGGCGTTCCTCTTATTTGATCACATCGGATGAAGTTAATGACTCTGGGATCTAGCGGACAAGGAGAAGAACCCCAGCCGACGTGCCACAAAGCCTCGGTCTCATCGCTTGCGGCGTTCCGGTTCATCGGCCCGAAAAGCATCATTATATGTGAAGGTGATCTTCTGGATCTAGGTATGATGGCAGTTCTCTTCTTTTTTCAGTGTTGCCTCGGTGGCGGCGAAGGATGATGATGGGTGACGTTTCGGCGTGGCACAAGATTCTGTCCTAGTAAACTTTTAGCTTTGCTTCTTACGGAGTCTTCGATGCAATATTACAGGACATTTATGTATGTCTTTTGTGACGACCACATATGTACTACTTGTAATTTATTTGTTTAATCAAATATATGTGGTTATTTTCAAAAAAAAGGGTAACTACTCGTTTTCGCCTCCCATTCACCCGTCTCCTCCTTAAACAACGCATGTTCCATCTAGCACGCGCACAGATGACCGGAACCAGATCCTACTGTAAACATAAATAATTTAATTTTAATTTTATTTCACCATCAATTTGTTTGCATGTAATTACTATAAATGTACACGATAGATCATCAATTTGCAAATTAATTTAAATTATTTTATCCATAATCACATGAATAGAAAGAAAAAAATAGAGTAATGTCATTCCTTTTTAATGTTAGAGGATCCGGTTCCGTGATCACCTGTTGTGTCTGCTGATTCCGAGAACCTCCGAACTTGCTGGTGCGTCGGTGGTCGGTCTAGGCTTGATACCAGGTACCGACACGGCCCCTTCAGCGCGGATGCAGGGTTCAATGGACCCGGCTGCTAGCTAATCACAAAACAAGTCAATCCACTTGAGTTAAAAACCTGATCCTGGCCCGCATGGGCGTTCTAAAGTGTCCTTTGGCCCTTGGATGCGCATCATGTGTCCCTCTCTTGATTCTCCAACGAAAGCCTGCCCTTTATCCCGCAAAAAGAAAAGAAAGCCTTTGACCTTTGGTCTTGCGATGCCACAATTAAGCCACGCTATCTATCTACCCTTTCGCGGTAGCATCCATCGATCGTGCGCGTTCATTGATCGCGACATCGTGTCGTGTAACACGGAAACTGTCCATGGTACCTGCACAAGCCAGGGCGCTCATTTGGTCGTATCAGACACATTTCACCTTTCGCTAAGCTTGGTGGAAATTGACGTAGCAACAAGCACGCCCAAACTTTTGGACAAACGGATCACCCTGTGTAGTTACCCTGCCTCCACTCACAAGTTGCACTTGCACACGCACACACATACGTGTCAAGAACAGTGGACACGCGAGAGAGATATAGGTACGTACCACCACGCACTGACATAAGGAGATGAACTTACTCGTGGTAGAGCATAGCCGGCAGGGGCCCGGCGTGGGGAAGCACGGCGTTCGCAAAATCACTAGCGGAGCACCACGATCGACACAGCAACCGGCTCCGGTCACCGGTCACCCACCCCCCACTGCGCACACCACCACCGCCGCCACCACGGCACAGAGACACAACCCCAACCTACGCCCACGAGCACGTCCTCGTATGGCCCGGCACACGAAAGGGAATGCGGCTGCCGCACAGCCCGCTGATTGATCCCCGACTTGTTTGTTCGATCTTCGATACACGGACCATGGTCACCATGTGCGGCCGTCGGCCCAGGTGCATATATACGACGCGCATCAATCCCACTGTGTTGTCGGAGCAGCTAGCTCAAGGTATTCAACTGTGATCTAATCACATTAAGCGGAACACACTGAACTGAAGGAGACATCGGCGACATGGAGCTGGAGCTGGGGCTTGCGCCACCCAACTCCGCGGGGGCCGGAAGCGGTGGGGGTGGCCGCCGGTGAAGAGCGCCCACCGTCCACGCGGCAACGGCGGCGGCCGGCACATGAAGGTAAGATGGAAGGGGTGCCCATCGGGAGGAAGCCGGACCTGTCCTTGCCACGGCTCCTACCACGAGCTCCACCACACGCTCCACCTCATGTTCCCCTCCTCCGCCATTCACCAAGGTGATATATACATCCATCCCCAAAATTCACCGACTTTCAGTAACAAAACTAAATTGATCCCTTGACATGACTTGATCTTAACCTGACGCCCGCGCACAGATGCACGAGACGAGCTGAACCGGGACGGCCACAGCCATGTTAGCACACTCAGACATTCGTGGTCACCTACGAGGACGGTGATGGGGACTGGCTGCTCGTCGGTGACGTGCCATGGCGGTAAGTTGATTCGTTCTCGTAGATGCATATGTATACTGGCATCAGAAGAATATTAATTTTTAAAGTTAGTACAAAATTGAGTCATCTATTTTAAAACGGAGGGAGTATTATCGAACTGACAACGCGAGGTGTTGAAGGAGGGACTTTGCAAGGTCGGCCAAATGGCTCAACGTACTCATGTAAATCAGTGTCTGTGATAATTTTGGCCGTCATCAATCTATCTGCAGGCGTGTGAGTCTGACTGGCGATCGAGCTCACTGAATAATTTTACGTTTCGTACCTACGTACGTTCCTCCCGGCCCCTTACTTGTAGCTTTGGCGGTTTCAAATAATGAAGCATGATGGAGATGGACATATTGTCGGCCGTCACCCTTGCAACTTTCCGTTCGTGGTTCGTAGTAGTAGTACATGTCAAAGTATTGGGAATTTTTTTTCTTCCCATTCAGTAGTGGGCAAAATGGACAAAAAATGACCTTGGGCCTTGTTACGCCACTAGGTCATTTTTGTTAATTTTGACAGTTCTGTACATGTTGCGTGCGGAGGTGAACACACGTATCCAGTCAGTGCCACTGTTCTGAAGATGTTGGGTGCAAGCAGGTAGTACCAGTGCAGTAGCGTGTCACTTTTCCATTTGCAAGTAGCCATTTTCTGACGGAAGGCCGGCCTGAGCTGCTTGGGACGACTGGGTGCAGCAAACCGGACGGACAAAACTGTTTGAATGTTTGAAAAGGAGAAGAAATGAATCGAACGAATTGGTGCAAAAGCTCTGCAAACATCGCTCTCTGCGGTCGCCACAGCTCGCATCTATCCAAAGCAAGATGCGGCACCGTGCCTTCTCTTTCAAAGAAGAAGGTGCAGCACGGTCGCAACTGGGCGCTCGCAGAGAACGTCACCTCGGAGCTGGACAGGTGCGTGTACGTGCGTACGTGCATGGACCGTGTGCGACGCAGACGTACAGAGCGGCCGGTCGACCGCTCGATCTGCGCCGTGCAATGCGATGCGTGCGTGACGCCGACCGGACGGTCTTCGCGCGTGCACGTGCGGCGGCGTGCTGTCGCAACAACGAACGCCAATCCACATCTGGTGAACGCAGCTCGTTTTTCCAAATTTACATTTATTTGCCGAGGGAGTAGTTGCGTTTACCGATTTGGTGTTTTTTCTCTTTTCTACTCCGTACTTCGTTGTGCAAGCTAGTGTGATGGTTTATGGCGACGAAACTGAGGCATTAGCATTTCCTACAAAAAAAACATCTGAGATAAGATTGTTCCGATCGTGTATGGTACCCATACGAACCCTACAATAGTGCCAACCAACAGATCCAACCGATATAAAAGAGAACATGATACGAGCGTCAACGCCGAATGGTAAGCTAGATGATACGCGGATCTCCGAATTCATATGTATACACACACGTTGCTTTCGGGATCTCAGCATCCCAATTTGTTTTTATCCCCACGACAGCTCAGAAATGCAAGTTTACGCCGCCTCTGATCCGAGCCGGTCAAACAAACAAACAAACAATCGAATGCATGGTCCCGGCCGGCAGCTTGTTTTACCTGTTTGTTTCTCCAAATCTGAAGAGTTTCCCTGGCAGCCTACTCACCATCCACCTGTTTTGATTTTATTACCCCAACTCGCACAAAACCTGATGTCGACTCCAATGGCAATTATCAGATCCTATCATCCTATGAAACTTCTCACAAGCTGAACTAAACTTGCCACCCAGTTCAACGGGGAGTAGTGATACGAGGTCGTTGAGATGATTGGCCCCATGGATTTTCATGGACTCCCATCCCATGCATGATTCCATCCACTCAGAAGAAAAATGAAACAAGTAGAGCACTCCTGGTGCGGGCGGTCGACACCTGGTCCGGACCGACTGCGACGTCCGACTCCACACGAATCTTCCAGGGCGGCTCGTAGGCGGCGTAATCAAGTGCCGACACACGCGCATCATTAGCCCGATAAGACGCAGCATCGCCCACGCCACGCACTAATCCCCGCGGGCCCCACGCTAAACCCAAACCTCGTGAGCACGGAGCCCCGGTCCACTCCACTCAACTGACGCCCATCATATGCCGTACACACGAGGCAGTACGCCTGACCCGCCCGCCGGTGGCCGGCGCAGGTGGAGGACGCGGCCCACCACCGCCTGATCTCGCCCACGGCACGCCGACACGAGGGGAGTCGCACCACGGGCCACGTCGGCGGCCCACCATGGCCACGGCACGCCGACACGAGGGGAGGCGCCACCACGATACGTTACGGCTACGGAGGCGGCGGCTGGTGATGCTGCCTCTTCTTTTGAGGCGGGTGGGAACTGGGACCTGGCCGCTGCTCTCCGGAATCCGGCCATGATGATGCGGGAATCAAGATGAAGAAACGGAGACGAAAGAGAGGGTGCGTGCATGGAATGATTCTTGAAGCTTTCATTTGTTTGCCGCTCGGTATCTTCTTCCTTTACAAACACTCTTTATATCTCAACTTCTCAAGGGAGCTAGGAGTACTACATACATGGCCATGCACCTCGCTTAGCTGCACGCGCTCACGCACGCACACCCTTTGTCTAAGCTCGCTCGCCGTCGCAGTCGCCGCCTCGGCCGGGCAGGCGGACCCTACTTAGTAACCCCCTGGCCGAGCTGACTGCGACGTCGCGCGCGGCTCCATTATTGGTCGGGCTGGCCCCCGAGCTCGCCCGGCATTTCACCGAACACCTTGCGTGTCGGATCCACGCTTAATTGCTTCCCCATGTCTTTCTTCTTGGACTGACTGAACTGAACTAGTATCTGCTTGCTCACTGAGATGGTTGATGCTCTGCTACCGCTAGCTAGCTCGCTGCTGGTTGCTAACGACGACTAATTAAGACGCACTAGTACTAGGTATGTAGGCGGTGGTGGGACTGGGAGAAGAATCGGCGAGGGTTTACAGCGGTTCACTCGTCGTCGTCGGTGTCGGAGGTGGGCTCCCGGTTCAGGTCGGGGTTCTTGGCGCGGCGGCGCTGGGACGGCGACGGCGGGGCCGGAGGGATGCCGACGCCGATGCCGCCGGAGTGGAGCGCGTCGACGCGCGCGCCGACCTCGGCGGCCTTCTTGCGGATGGCGGCGGCGGTGAGGTCCCCGGGCGCGGCGGCGGCGGGGGCGCCGTCGAGGAGCTGGTCGGGGAAGTTGAGGCGCGCGGAGCGGCCGCGGAGGTAGAAGACGGCGGTGTCGTAGGCGCGCGCGGCGGCGACGGCGGTGGCGTAGGAGCCGAGCCAGATCCGCGACCGCTTGTTGGGCTCCCGGATCTCGGCCACCCACTTGCCCCACTTGCGCATCCGCACCCCGCGGTACTGCCTGCCCCCGCCTCCCCGCCCCGCGGGGACGCCGACGCCGGACGGCGGCGCGCGGGCCGAGAGCGGCTGCGCGGCCGTGGGGCGCTGCTGCTGCGGCGCCGGCGCCGGCGGGTAGAAGGCGACCGTGGCTTCCCTCTCCATGCACCCAATTCGGCGGCGGCTCCTAGGGGATGGGCTGGTTGGTTGCTGGTGCGGCGCCTGCCTGCCTGAGGCGTGGGCTCTCTGCCGCTCTGGGTGTGTGTGTCGGCCCCTCTCTCTCTCTCTCCACTGGTACTGGGTCTAGGGGTGGTGGGGTGGGGTTATAAATAGAGGCGATTAAGTGCGTGGCGCGGCGCGGCGCGGTGGGGATTAGCGAGCGGCGAGGCGGTGTCTGTCGAGTTGGTGGGTGGGGGATTAGGGCCAGTGGTGCGGTGATTCATCGAAGGCGCTGGATGGATTTCGTTCTCTGTCTTTCTAGCCGGTGCGTGTCGTGAGTGAGCGAGTGACTCGCGACAGACGGGTTTTTGGTGTGACGCCGGTGGGATAGGGTGCACCCGACCCGACCGCCTCGTCGTCTCTAACACGGAAGTACTGATTGGAGGTCGGCGCTGGCCCATGCAGCGCTGAGATTCTTGGATTGGCATCGTCTCGTCTCGAGCTATGAGCTTGTGCGGTACTTGAGTCAGGTGTGTTGTCCGATCGGCCCTGTGACTTATCCAGGGGATTTATTTTAGTAGCAGAGGCCAAAGGGTGTGGATGGGTTGGATGTGTACGAACTGTCACCGCGACTTGGGGATACCCACGCCACGCAACATGACTCTGATCGTGATCGAGCTAATTGACAAGGTCTGAGCTGTTGCGCTCCACGAAATCATGCACACACGCACGCTAATAAGCCGTCGTCGCGCCACTATTCGCCGTGATTGACAGCACGAGCCTCGATCGGTCGACCGCAAATATCCCCGCGAGACGACCCGACGCACGGTGGTACGTGCCGTGGCGCGCCGCGCTAGCCGGTCGCGTGCGCCCGGCCCCGCCACCGTCTAACGAGCGAGAAAGTCTATGCAGCTACTAGAGGTGAACGAGCGCCGTGGATCTCCATGTCGGCCCGCGGCGGCGGCCACGTGTGGCGTCGCGTCGGACGGCACGAGCCACCCCCTCCGTCGCGTCGCAGCCTCGTAGGCATGAGATGGACGAGAAGGCAGCGTGGAACTCTGGATTGGCGACCGACTACAACCGAGCCACTGCGAGAGCGGCGGCCACGTGTACGGTCGCGGGGGGCGCCGACGAGGGGGAGACTCGCGGCCGGGATACGGCACGGTGGCGAGGTGGCGCCCGCGCGGGGCCGTGTCGCGCCGCTGGGGTCCCCGACAAAGACGGCGACCGCGACGGCGTTGCTATCCATCCACCCATCCATCCGTCCGCTCTCCTCTCGGTTCGTCTGGGTTGGTG
The DNA here is from genome assembly GCA_021437245.1 of Aegilops speltoides. Taxonomy (NCBI): domain Eukaryota; kingdom Viridiplantae; phylum Streptophyta; class Magnoliopsida; order Poales; family Poaceae; genus Aegilops; species Aegilops speltoides. The sequence continues at coordinate 78,385,930 of CM038147.1, read as the reverse complement.
GTGGAATGGAGTGGCGCCTGCCTATGCGGGTGGGGCCCGGGCGACTCGTCGCCGCCTGCCGCGTCAACTTTGGGCGAACGGTTTGCTTTGTCCCGGCCCGGGGGTTGTTTATTGCTTGAGCGGCTGCCGTTGGACGGTGGCCGGCCCGCCCGCCGGGTGACGGACTCTGACTGAGTGACTGTGAGGCGGTGAGCGACCGACCGACCCACCGGCTAGTAGTAGTGACGAGTGGTTTACTGGTGATGGTGAGTCGTTTCTTCTAGTAGCTTCTTCGGGAGGAGAAGAATTTCGGGTGCTTGACGCTACGTCGGTCCGTCGGACAAGATATTTTTCCGTCCCGCTTCGGGTAGGTAGAACGTTCGAGGTTTCCGGTTGCTGGTGCTGCCGTTTACCTGCGTCCTCGATGTAAATTTCGGGTCAACGGTTTGTGGTTCTCTTGCAGAATATCCTTTGAATTATGATAGTTGTTGTACTCCCTCCTTTCCGGTTTATAAGGCTCAAATCTCAAATCTCATCAACCAAGGCATATTGTGAGTGGAGGAATGTATCTCGTACTTTACAAAACTACCCCAATTAAACTCATGCATTAATTTGGATTAATTGCAGTGCATGCACGCTTGGCCACTACTCCCTTCGTTCCTAAATACTTGTTTTTCTAGGCATTTCAACAAGTGACTACATACGGAGCAAAATGAGTGAATCTACACTCTAAAATATGTCTATATACATCCGTATGTAGTAGTCATTTGAAATGTTTAGAAAGACAAGTATTTAGGAACGGAGGGAGTAGATGAGTAGGGACATTACATGCATTGGTGTGTTCCTCTTTAATTCTTGCATGCGAAGATTTAATGCGCATTGGAAACTAAAAAAGAGATGGAGATGAGCCCTCTAAATTAAAAAAATAAAAAAATTAAAATAAGCCTTATAAACCGAAAAGGAGGGAGTAATAGGGAGAGTAATAAAGTAGCTCATGAACTTGCTATGGTAGTTAAGTTTTCTTCTCCTTCTATCTGGATGGACTCGGCACCGAATGTAGTGCTTTGGTTACTTGTAAACGATGCTACTAATTTTGCTAAGTGAAAAAAGAGGACAAGTTTTGTCAAAGAAAAAATATCCTTGATCTGTGAAGGTTTGTTTATTCATTCCATATTCGACGAGTAAAAGTATACAAAAACACTAAAAATCTAACCTTAGATTTTTAGTCATGAAAAATTTGAAATTTTTGCATGGCAATTTATTTTGGCATAACGATTGAAAGTTTTGTTTGCGAGCATGACAATTTTTTGATAAAAAATAAACTAAGACATGTCATACTCGTCAACTGAACTTGCCATCATCGAAAAACATAATTTGCCATAAAAAATGTTTGATTTACATGGTAAAAAGTCTGACATCGGATATGTAGTGGACTCAGCGAACCCTAAAAAAGCTATAAAGTAATTCTGCGTGTTAAAGTTCTTTGCTTGAGCTGCATATGATTTTTTTTCTTTTACGAGGAAAACTTCCTATCTATTTATCTACTGTCAGGATAGTACAAAGAACACCAGAAGTAACAAAATAAACCCAGGTGCATAGATCACATAACGACGACTACAATAACTAGAGCGAGCCCAAGGCACACCACCGTCTTCGCCCATGTTTCATCGGAGCCAGGTAAACTTTGTTGTAGTTGACAGTCAAGAAGTTGTCATGTTAAGGCCTCGTAGGACCAACGCATCAGAACAATAACCACCCCAATGATTTTTTTTAAAGAATCCAACCTGTAGACACACGAATATAGATGGATGAAAACAGAATGCACGCAGATTCACCGAAGACAAACGCCGACCGAATCCAGCGAGATCCGCCCGAGAAAAACCTCAACACGCCCTTCGACGATGCTAGAAACATCACCAAAACGGGGCTAGATAGATAGAACCGTATTCCATCTTGAGGCCTCGCCTCTCCGAGCAGTGCATAAACCCTAACAAAACTAAAAAAAACATGAAAAAACGGTAGACGAGGTAGACCGATGGTGACGCCCGTAGGAGGCAGGAGAAACCCTAGCGTGGCTGGTACCCAGCCAACGTAAATTCTCCGTCATGCGGAACTCGGTGCCCGGTTAGTCGATAACCTCACTCTGGCTATCTACGGTAGGTTCAGCAGGGACCATTCAGGGTGCTCCTGGTCATTAATCAGGAAATAGGTCCCCATCCCAACTCGCAGGTAGGAGTACTCCCGTACCGCAAGGAAATCAGGTGCACCGTCTTATTCAAAAAAAAAAAAAAATCAGGTGCACCGTCAGGCGCTGGATTCTTTTTTTTTTTTTTTTTTGAAGTTGCGCTGGATTCTCATAGTACTGCTCATTGGTGCGTGTTCTCCTACAGCTGCAAAAATGGACTAATCATTCATTCCCCTTACCCAGGACGCCGTATTTTCTTGTGCTGGTACTAGCAAGTAGCAACCATCGTCCCACTGGCGATTGGACGGTATCGCTGGCGTGACGCCTTCCAGTTCCAGGCTTTGATTGCACTGTGGCCCTAATGGGTAAGAACCCCTGGAAGGCTGGAACTACTGTCAATCAACCCCTGGAAGATCATGATTTTCCTTCTTCTTTCTTTCAACTGCTGCTTCAGGCTGCCTAAACCTGCTCGGTCCTTATGTGCACAGAATGGCTCCAGGCTGTAGAAATTGGTGCGCACTACAACATACTCCCTCCGTCCCAGAATATAAGAACGTTTTTAACATGGTGTCAAAAACGTTCTTATATTCTGGGACGGAGGGAGTAGCAGTCAAGCAACTGCATCTTCATGTACCACCAGAAAAAAAAGCAACTGACTGCATGTACAGCTTACCTCAGAAACTAGCGGCGCATATAATGCAGAAAGAACAGAGAGAACAGAAGTTCATCTGGACAACATACAGCATGTCTGTAAACAGCAGGCAGGCAGCGTGTCTTTGGCCCTGTTTGGATACTCTATCTCAGTTAGAAGTTAGAGTTAGATTCTAGCCCTGAACTAACCCTAAACTAACTCTAGCCGATGAGGTGTTTGGATGACATGATTAGATGGAGCGCGGATACGGCGGGGTGCTTTCACGAGTGGTGCGAGAGGGAGGGGGGGAGGACGAGAAGTTTCGAGGAAGTGAGGAAGGATCTGCTGCGGGGAGAGCGAGAGAAAAAAGTGTTTCTTAGTGGTCCCAAGAAGAACTAACCCAAATAAGCACCTCTTGAGTGGGTTAGATTTTTGGATGAGTTAGATGCATCTAACCCAAACTAACTCACCTGTTTGGATATTTTTGGGTTAGTTGAGTCCAAACTAACCCAAACTAACTCTAACCCATGAAACCAAACAGGGCCTTTGACTCGCTGCATTAACAGTTTCAGGCTAATCTTCAAGGTACACATCCATGACAGTGCATCCACATTTTTTTTTAGCAATGTTCTCAGCACACCATGCGACACTGCAAACCCACCCTTTGCAGGACATGCCATTGCCAGCCTTCACACTCTTTCAGATAGCATCTTTGCAACCGAGCGCCAGCCCGCCATCCACGTGTACACTGTTTTTCTGTTCCTTCAGACTGCCTCGAGCGTTGACTTCTGTCCAGGTTAAGACTTTCTCCAACTATGAGGTTCTCCCTTTCCGTTCCAGCCACTGCCCTAGCAGGATGTTTGTTATCTTCCACAAACTGCGTCCTGAATGTCAGGCGATGGACGTTCTGCTTCAGATTTGAATTCGGTGGTCTTTTGAGAACCAATATGATCCTGAAAAGCAAAATAAGTGAGCGAGTCGAAGATCTTAACGGGTTCTTATGGCCTAATTGAACTTTTCTCCGTACAATAATAGGTACCGCCAGACACGTTATAGAATGCTGGAGTAGTAGTACTTATTAGCAAAAAGAGTTTGGTAGGGAGAAAAAGGCCGGTTAAACCAATGAAAGAAAAACGCCAGGTGTTAATTGTGCATTTTCCCTTTGCCTAGCGCTTATCTAACCTAAGCACACGCCTAGCATGATTGAGCACTAGGCGTCCTGTTGTCGCCGAGGCACATAATTTTCCACTGGATTAAACCCATCTCCAAATGAGGGTTATTTGGTTTTCAAATTTTAAATGACTCCAAGCAAAACAATTCTCATACAAATAGGACAAGATTTGAGCATATGTTAATATAATTATTTTAATCATGTTTCTGGGTTCAGCAGAATTGCAGTTCTAAAATAAGTATTTTCCGTCCCGCTTCGGGTAAGTAGAACGTTCGAGGTTTCCGGTTGCTGGTTCTGCCGTTTACCTGCCTCGTCGATGTAAATTTCGGGTCAACGGTTAGTACTTCTCTTGCAAAATATCCTTTGATTTATGATAGTTGTTGTAATAGGGAGAGCAATAAAGTAGCTCATGAACTCGCTGTTTTAGTTAAGTTTACTTCTCCTTCTATCTGGATGGACTCGGCACCGGATGTAGTGCTTTCGTTACTTGTAAACCATGCTACTATTTTGCTAAGTGAAAAAAAGGAGAAGTTTTGTCAAAGAAAAAATATCCTTGATCTGTGAAGGTTTGTTTATCCGTTCCATATTCGACGAGTAAAAATATAATGTTACAGAGCGTATTAAAGTTCTTTTTAATTTCTTGAGGTCGCCTATTAAAGTTCTTTGCAGCAGCCGCACGTGGTGTCCTCCGATCCAACGTAATTTCTCCGTGATGCAAATTTCGCTGTCGGGCCGGTCGATGACCTCGCTCTGGCTATCTACAGCAGGCTCAGCGGGGACCATTCAGGTTGCTCCTGGTCACTAATCAGGAAATAGGTCCCCATCCCAAGTCGCGGATTTTCTCATACTGCAAGGAAATCAGGGCGCACCGTCAGGCGCTGGGTTGTCGTACTGCTCATGGTGTATGTTCTACAGCTGCAAAAATGGACTAATCATTCTCAGCCCCAGGACGCGAATCATTCTCAGCCCCAGGATGCCGTATTCTCATCGAAAGTGCCATGCGTACGATAATTTTTCCATACGATTTCGTACTACAAGACACAGACACGTTTCCCGAGGTTTGGGCCCACACCACCAGATGAGTCTGGTCGTACAAAAATCGTACAGATTTCTGTCGTACATATAGCAACCATCGTCCCCCTTAGTGATTGGCCGACATTTTAAAGCGATTTTCCTATCTTTTTTCCACTGCTGTTTCAGGCTGCCTAAACCTGCTCAGTTCTGATGAGCACAGACATAGGGCACCGGGCCCCTACAAAGAGGTGCGCATCACTTACCCCCTGTAAAAAAAAACTGCATATGCAGCTTTCTTCAGAAATTTACAGCACACGTAATGCAGAAACAGAGAGAACAAAAGTTCATTTGGACAAGCATGTCTATAAACAGCAGGCAGGCAGTCAGCTTGTCTTTGACTCACTGTATTAACAGTTTCAGGCTAATCTTCAAGGTACAGATTCATGACAGTGCATCCACAATTTTAGCAATGTTCTCACCACACCGTGCCACATTGCCGCCCAACCTTCGCAGGACATGTCATTGCAAGCCTTCAGACACTCTTCAAGTGTTTTTTTTTCTTTTGTGCAGCCTGCCCACGATCCGCACGTACGCTGTTCTCTGTTCCTTCAGAACGCCTCGAGGGTGCACTTCTGTCCTGGCTAAGGCTTTCTCCAACTATGAGGTCATTTCTTTCGATCCAGCCCCTAGTGAGATGCTTGCTATCCACGAATAGCATCATGAAATGTCAGGCAATAGCTGTTCTGCTGATTTGAATTCGGTCGTCTTCTGGGAACCGACGATCCTGAAAAGCAAAATAAGGGAGTGAAAGATCTTAGCAGGATCTAATGGCCTGAAAGAACTTTCTTTTCCTGTACAACAACCAGTACCACCATAAGACACACATGACAGAACGTCACCGTGCCTGGTTCGTTGCTGGACTACTCATTAGCAAAGAAAAAAATGGCAGGGAGAGAAAAACTGGTTAAAACCATTGCTAAATGAGGGGTACTATTTCTTTTCACATTTAAATTGAATCCGAGCAAAACAATCCTCCTACAAATAGGACAAGACTTGAGCAGATACAATAGCACAATTATTTTAATCATGTTTCTGGGTTCAACACAATTGCAGTTCTAAAGTGAGTGTTCTGGTCCTGCCGTATTGTTTTCCATTCCTCAAATAGGATTTGAAACTTCATGAAAATAAATGATTTGAGGAACCTACTGTTTCTCAAATGGTATTTGAAACTTCTTGGAAATAAGGCATCGAAGAATTTGTACAGCCTGTGTACAGCCCCTGAACAACGCATGGGCTGATAAGATCAGTATGCTGCAAAATTCGTACCTCAAGTTAGTCATTTCCCCCCAATTCACAAATAGAACACAGATTGCGAACCTATTTTCCGTTACAACACTGCTCCAATCAATGATAAGCATGTGTTCCAAAAAAAAATAGCAAGGATGCCTATGTTGTGGCAATTCCACCATAAAGGTAATGGGTTCCTTGTATAATGCTCAAGGTTCTAGGCTGACTAGCAGAAGCAGAATTTATTTGCTATGGGCACAAATGATATACTGAATGAGTTCTTGCCGATAACCAAAACTGCTGAATAAAAACATAAACTGAAGGCCTAGACAAATGAGCACCTAAGAAAAAAAATACCATATGCAGATAATGAAGAACCATAAGACTGAATGGTTGCGGTGTCTGTGCCCACAAGAAATCTCGAAGACACCCTGTAATATGAGTTAGCACCCCTTGATCACCTATAGTATCCCAAAAACCCGGCTGCCTTTTCCAACTGAAATGGGAAATGACTGCCGACATGTTGTACATATTTTTCTGAAGAGGTGGCCTGGTGAGAAACTCAGAGGCTGAACAATGCTGACCTGATAATCACAGAGGAACATTTCCATGAAATATGGTGAACAGACAGTTTTGCTTATGGAGGTGACAAAAAAGGACAGCTGAACCTACGATGCTCAGTTCAGAAGATTAGCGAGAGGTTTAGTTACATGTACTGTTTATTTGCCAGAGAAATGAATATCACTTGAAGAAGGTTGGTGGTGATGGTCTCTTTATTTTAAGGTGGATGAATGATCGTCCGAGATCAAACAGAAAAATCGAAGTGGCAACAACTGAAGTGAAGAAACAAGAGATATTGAAATTACCGGCTACCAGCATCTGCATGCAGAGCAGTACTGAAGAAAGCAATCAATTTTGAGGTACTAAAGGTAGTTCAGGAGTCAGACCGCTGTTGAAATGACAAGAATTCAAGGACACATGCCAGTGGTACTGTCTTGTTGATCAATGCGGTATGGAGATTTCCCTCCAAAAAGGACAGACCCGATGCTAGAAGCTCCCACACCAGCTGGGTCTGGGAAAGGATTATACGAGGCAAGCCTTACCCCTACACAGTGCAATGCAGAGAGGCCGCGTCGAACCCAGGACCTCTTGGCACAAGTGGGGAGTACTTCACCACTCCGCCAGGCCCCTCCTAGCGCCTCGCAAAATTTGCTGCCTAGTAATTCTGAGAATTGAGGTGTCGCCAAGTTGGCGAAATTGAGCAGTGCAACCGAATTCCTGGTAATGACTTAACTACTTGGTCCTACATTGATCCTAACATCCAGAAGAATGTTATAATGAACCATTGCAACCACTATATATTAACAACACAGACAGCTTGAGTCTAAAAAATAAAAAGGAATATTTGTTCAACTCACATATCTGCTGATCTGCAAAGACTGGCAAACAGTCTAGGCGTAGCTAAAGCCTGAAGCAAAATGCATGCAACGCTCAACATCTTAATTACTAACCCTACATCAGTATTCTACATGACCAACAGGCCACAGTATATGCATCGAAAGCAAAAGAAATGTGCACACATGTCCAATTGTTTACCTGCCAATCCATGTGAATCTCACAAATAACTGTCCTAATACTCGCCGTCACTACTCCAAAGCATGCCATCCTCCTTCAGTCAAAACCGTGACATGCCATCAACAATGTCCTCTTGAGCAAGTGCAGACATTGCCTGCGGCATATCCAGTGCTGAAAGCTCCCACACAAGGTGGGGTGGGATGGGAATTTCTAGGCAGTCTTACCCTCTCATAATAATTCTGCAAGGCTACAGAGTATTGGAAATATAAAATAGTCACAGAAATCAAGGAGACCAACTGCGGAAAAGTAGCAGATGGCTGAGCAGATAACATTGGTTCGAGAAAAACTGCAGACAGAAACTTTTAGAGGCTGAACAATGCTGACATAATGAACATCAAGGAGGGTCTTCATGAATGTGGTGAACAGACAATATTGCTTATGGAGGTGACAAGATGGAACTGGCAAAAAGGACCTATGATGTCCAGCTCAGCAGATTAGCAAGGGGTTAAGTTACAGGTACTGTTTACCTGCCAGAGAAATGGATACCAGCAGAAGAAGGATGGCTGATGATGCTCTCTTCATTAAGGTGGACGAATGATCGTTCGAGACAAATCAGGAAAAATTGAAGTGGCAACAACTGAAGTGAAAAAACGACAGGTACTGAAATTACTGGTTAGTTGTGTGCACCACAGCACTGAGGAAAGCAATCAAGCTTGGGGTGAAGTTAGTTGAGGAGTCAGACTGTGATGTAGAAATGGCATGAACTCGACGACACATGTCAATGGCATTGTCTTGTTGATCAATTTGATCACTGTGGTAGGGAGACTTCCCTCCTAACGCCTCACAAAACCTGCTGCCTAGCAAGTCTGAGAATTGAGGTGTTACCAAGTTAGCGAAATTGAGCACTGGGACCGAATTGCTGATAATGACTTGACTACTTGGTCATATGCTGGTCCTAACATTCAGAAAGGTGTTGTAATGAACCAGTGTAAATGTGTAATCACTGTATATCAACAACGCAGACAGCTTGAGTCTGAAAAATGGAAAGGAATGTTTATTATCAAACATATGTGCAAAGACCACAGCTCATCATACAGGTGTAACTACAGGCTGAAGCAAACTGCATGCACTGCTCAATATCTTGTTACTAACCCTGAGTAGTTATCTAGAGGGCCAACTGGCAACTGGCCATGGTATATCCATTGAAAACAATAGAAATAGGCAGACATATCCAATTGTTACCTGCCAATCCATGTGAATGTCACAAATAGCCATCCTCATCCTCGTCGTCGCTACTCCAAAGCATGTCATCCTCCTTATGTCGAAGCCCCAATATACCATCAACAATGTCCTCTTCAGCAAATGCAGACATTTTTGTAGCACCAAATACTTTGGTCCTGCTCGTAACAATGTCATCAACGACATCATCCAATTCATTTGTATCCCAATCCACTATGAACTCATCACCATCTTGCTCATCATCCTCTTCATATCTAAATTCGGGAACCTTCCCACTCCGCATCATCTCCTCATCGACCTCCCCGTTTTGCACGCTGTCCCAAGGTAGCCAAATATCAGCAACCTTTCCGAGCGCGCGGCACCCATCCCCAACCACGACCATCCTCAGGGCGGCAGCGCGCGCGTTACGCACCGTGTCGGTGAAGTCGGAGTCATCGGAGACGAGCACGACCCAGTCGACGCCGCAGGCAATGGCGTGCTTCACCTGGCGTTTGAGCGCCTGGTCGGCAGCCTGCGGCTTGTCAGGGACGGTGCGGACATGGACGCCGGCGCGCCGGAGCTCGGAATCGAGCCCGTAGCCGACCTTGGGGGTGAGGAGCTCTCGCGCGGCGTCCTGGTACTTGGTGTTGTTGGAGATGTAGCGCTCGCGGAACTTCTGGCGCTTCTTGCCCTTGAGGGAGCGGAGGCGGCCGAGCTTCTTGTTGCGCTCGCGCTCGTGGAGCTGGCGGAAGTGGCGGGCGAGGTCGGGGCGGGTGGGGAAGCGGCGGCCGCAGACGGCGCAGGAGTAGGGGACGGGCGGGCGGCGGCGCCCGTGCGCTCGGCGCGGTCGAGGGCGCGGCGCTCGCGGCGGTCGGCGGAGACCCAGGCGGGGAGGTGGGTGAAGGCGTGGCGGTTGGCGAAGGCGGAGACGGAGTCGACGCGGCCGAGGAGGGAGGCCGCCTCGCGGAGGGAGGTGGCCGCCTCGAAGGGCGGCCCGCGCGGGGGCTTGTTGTCGAGGTCCCACAGCACCACCACCGTCGGGCTCCGCGCCGTCCACACGCCGTCCCCGCCGCGGAACATCTCGACGTCCGCCGCGGTGGGCGCCGCCGAGTACGGGTTCTCGGCCGCTGCCGCCGTCGCCGCCGCCGCTCGGAGTGGGGGATCGGCGCGGAGGGAGAGGCGGTGGGGGGCGCGTTGGTGGGAGGGGTAGGGGTGGAGGAGAGGCGGGTTGGGAGGTGGGTGGAGGAAGGAGAGTGGCGGCGGCATGGCCGGCGAGCGCGGGCAGGTCGCGCGAGGCTAGAGGTGGATAGGAGGAGACTGAAGGCGGAGGAAGAAATGAATATAATCCGGACAGCGGAGCGTCCAAAAAAAAGTCCCGTCAACGAAAATGTCAACAGTAAAATAAAAATGTTCAGAAAATTTGAAATATTTTTGTGGCAAACTTTAAGGAATGTTTGGAGTGCTTGTCTAATTTCGTCATGAAATCACATTGATGAAAGCCGTGGCGATTTCTTTTTAAAATCAGTGCTCCAAAAGGCGTTTAAAAATATCATTTTTAGAGCATCGATTTTGTTGTTCCACAACTTTCATGAATGTGATTTCTTAATGAAACTTTGCAAGCACTTCAAATATTCCATAAAGTTTGCCACCAAAACTTCAGAATTTTATTAAAAAATTACTATCCTTTTTTTTCAAATTTACTGCTCATTCAAGAGCATATTAGCTCGCGAGTACATACACCACGATATGTTTCTTTCACCTCAAATACTGAGTTTAATTTCATGGTAACATAATTATAGTGTGCTAATACAATACCAGAATGCATTTGTACTATTAATCTCTACTCCTAAAGAGGAGGTGGAAGTGTCTCCTCAACTCCGATTAATTCCGTCCCATCACCACAAAAGCCACATCCCATCAGTTTAATTTTGCATCACCTCCCATCACTCCCTCTACGCTGATTTTTTTCTCCATTTTACATTTTCATCTTTCTTTTTCCAACTGAACCCCACCTTTCGGCTTTTCATATCGATTTCTCAACCTTCCCTCTAAACAAGTAACTTGCAAAAATCTTAACAGATCATAACTTTCCTTGTCTTGATAGATGGACTTCGTTGATTGCTTTTGTCTTTCCATGCGGGCATGGGTATCAAATTATGTTTAGGAACTTTTCTTAACAAATGGATTTCTTTGATCCCATTGCCTTTCCAAGCGGGCGTTCACATGATCTCCTTCAGGTAGAAATTCGGCCCCGGGTTTTCTTGCCTCTCGTGTCAGCCTTAATCATCGCCCAGCAGCCGGCTCTCCTCCGTCTTGCAGCTCCGCCGCTAACGCCAGCCTTGGCCATCGCTCTGGACCGATCAGCGTCCCCTACACAGGGAAACACAGGGCCGGGCCGTATAAGGCGCCAACGGGAGGGGGGAGGCAGGACGGGAGCGGCCGGACACGGCGAGCACGTAGCCAGGTACTCCCTCCGTTCCAAATTTAAACTAAAACCATGACGAGTAATTTGGAACGGAGGAAGTACGTGCATAGAGACGGCGCCGTCGTCAAAGTCTCGGCATCTTTCGTGACTCCTCCTTCTCGTTTCACCTCCCCTACCGACAACGGATGCCAGTACCTATTTTTTTACAGTTGTTTTCTACTCTAGTTTCGCAGTGACTCGAAATAAGAGATCTCGCCGTTGAAACATTGCCGATGAATGCCCCATCGCCTTAGAGACATATGTTTTTTGTTTGTCTGTTGATTTCTTGATTCTGACGTATGTGAGTTTTGATTCTCTACCACCAATCGATTTCGGGAAGATCTCTTTACTCCGTCGTCTTTTGGGTACTGCATCCGTTTTAACATTGGTTAGTACTACTTGATGCAATGAGTCAGCCTCGTTTGTTGATTCTCGGAAGCTGATGGATTTTCTCAGAGTGATGTCTAAGAGGGTGCTGAATGGGTTTGTGCAGATTTCCCATCGATTTGTGTCCATGGCGATGCCGTGCTGGAAGTCCGACCGCCCATGCAGCGCCACCCCGAAGTTCCCCTGACAAAGCGTCCGTGTACAATTGTGTCAGAGCATCTCTAGCAGTGTCCCCCCCCGCGCCCCGAACAAGTCCGATAATAATGGCCCGGTCTATTCAAAAGTTACGGGAGGCCCGCAAACCGCCCACAAAATCCGCAATATATACAGGAGCCGGCGGATTTTAGGGTTTACGCCCTTCATTTCCCCTATCGCCTCGGCCGCAAATCCCCACCCCTTCGGCAACAAATTTCTCTCATCCGGCAGCCTTTTTGCGGTGCGCGTAGACACCGAAAGCGAGCCCCGATGTCGTGCACGAGTGACAGAAGGGGTGGCCAAGGGCGGTTCGGCGACCACAACGGCGATCCACCTCGCGAGGGCCGCAACGATGATGAGGCCGGGAGCTGCTCCCTCCGCCCGTCGGTGGAGGAGTGGCGCAAGGAGCAGGCACGGAAACGCGACGCCCTCTCCCGCAGCGCTAGAGCACGGGTGTGGGCCAATTTCGATAGGCTAGACTGTATCTTCTCCCCCGCGCTCAAGCGTCTCCGGGCGGCAGAGCACGCGTAGTTTGTTGCGAGGGAGGCGGCCACCGTCGGAGAGGAAGCTATAGCGGCACGGATGCCGGCGTTGAAGGAGGAGTACGACCTTGCCTTCGTGCTCTCCAACTTGCTGATGGAGCACCACCTCAGATCTAGGTTTAATTTCGTTTATTCACTCTGCTTCCGTGTGTCGAACTCCGGTGATTGTAATATCGAACTGCTAGTTTGAATATGCCATCTGTGTTTGGGATCTGTTCTTTCTTGGTGTCCGCTGTACCGCAAATTTCGTTTACAGGATGTCGTAAACGAAATTTGCAGGACCGCGCCACCCCTCCATCGGCGGGCAGAGGGAGGAGCTCTCGGCCTTGTCGTCATGGCAGCACTTACGCAGCGGCGAGCCGCCGCGCCCCCCTCGTTCGCCCCTCCCGCGTTCAAGGCACGACATCGGGGCGGGAGTAGTGTGCATGTATGTGTGACAAAGATCAGTCGGAGGCAGAGGGATTTCTCGCCAGAGGGAACGATTTGCGACAGAGGGGGAAAGGTGAAATACCGGATGTGAACCCTAAATCATGGTCGCTCCCGTATATATAGGGGAAACACGGGCATTTTATGGGCCGCCCGTAAAACTTTTACGGGCCGGGTCATTTTTACTGTATCTGAATGGACCGCTTTCCCCCCCATCCTGTGTATCCGTCGGAGTTTAACGGGGCAGCGAGCTTTTAAGGGATTTGCTAAAGATATGCTCTAAACATGTCTGCATGTTAATGTGTCGTTGGCATGGTGCATTTTGTAGTAGTATAGTAATATTGTAGTAACCTATATCGCCAGCAGCCATTTCCAGCTATATAAATTTCAGAATAAACTTTTTTGAACTGCATCATCAGGTGCTTGCTGCGGCTGAATCCTCTGACGGAGGTGTGGTCCTCGACTGCTGGGTACCGTAGTGGTGATCAATCTTACCCAATAAGTCATATTTGGTCCTCGACTGCTGGGTACCATAGTGGTGATCAACCTTACCTAGTAAGTCATATTTGGTCCTCGACTGATTATTTAGGGTTTTAGGGAATCAGGCCGCAGGAGCTATTAGGACAACAAGCTGCACTCAAGAACTTGCCTCTCTCTTCACACACTTGTAGAAGCGCTTCCCAGCATTCTGGCTGCCCGGAGCAATCCACGTAATGACTTGGTCGCCCCAGTAGTCTGGGCAAGGGATGAGCGGCAGCATCTCCTCATCGGTGCTGTTGGATGTGGACGTAGACATCTTCGGATGGATTGCGGCTGAGGAGCCGATTTCGGAAAACTCAGAGCAGTCGGGCGCTCCAAACTAGTCTCAAACATCTCGACCCAAAGTGTCAGGCTCAAAGGACCGACCCTAAGTTCCTAGTCACTGGCCAGTCACAAAATTTTGAGCCAGTCGGACGCCTCAAACGGGTCTCAAATGCCCGGGCTGACCAGTACCCTCATATCCAATCCAAATATGAGGCGGATATGGGGGTGCTCGGGCGCGTCCGCCATGTAGGTCTCGCCCGCTATGGCCCGCAACAATCGACGAGCACCCTAGTCAAACTCAGTCCATACTCACTCGACCTTTCCACTTCTCCCCCCCCAAATCCACTTCGTCTTCCCCGGCCCATCATGTCCGATAGTGAATCCGACCTACCGGGGTGGCTCAAGGCCGTCGCGGATTTCAATGGCTCGCCGGCGCCTGGCAAGGAGGGGCTAGCACTCCACATTGACCTTCGTCGGTCGCTGCTGGACCGGGGCGGCAGCTCCTCTTACAGGGCGTCGGCGACAGGCCAAGTGGGTATCTGCAGCTCCACGGCGCCCCGCGCTCATCTGACGCGGTCCCTACCGGCCCCTGCCAGGCGCCACCCAGCACCTGCCCCTCCGAGGCGCCGCTCGGTGCTGTCACGGCGGAACCGCAGCCGGAGTCCATGGGTTGCGTGTATCGCCTTGCAAAGAAGCGGACAGCGGAGGCGGCTACCAGCCACGTCTCGAAAGGGAGGATCAAGTAGATCCGCGCCATAGCCACTTCCCTCGGCCAGTGATGTCTACTACACAACCTTCTTCTTGTAGACGTTGTTGGGCTTGCAAGTGCACAGGTTTGTAGGACAGTAGCAAATTTCCCTCAAGTGAATGACCTAAGGTTTAGCAATCCGTGGGAGGCGTAGGATGAAGATGGTCTCTCTCAAACAACCCTGCAACCAGATAAAAAAAAGTCTCTTGTGTCCCCAACACACCCAATACAATGGTAAATTGTATAGGTGCACTAGTTCGGCGAAGAGATGGTGATACAAGTGCAATATGGATAGTAGATATAGATTTTTGTAATCTGAAAATATAAAAACAGCAAGGTAACTAATAATAAAAGTGAGCACAAACGGTATTGCAATGACAGGAAACAAGGCCTAGGGTTCATACTTTCACTAGTGAAGTTCTCTCAACAATAATAACATAGATAGATCATATAATACTCCCTCAACATGCAACAAAGAGTCACTCCAAAGCCACTAATAGCGGAGAACAAACGTAGAGATTATGGTAGGGTACGAAACCACCTCAAAGTTATTCTTTCGGATCAATCTATTCAAGAGTTCGTACTAGAATAACACCTTAAGACACAAATCAACCAAAACCCTAATGTCACCTAGATACTCCATTGTCACCTCAAGTATCCGTGGGAATGATTATGCGATATGGGTCACACAATCTCAAATTCATCCAACCAACACAAAGTACTTCAAAGAGTGCCCCAAAGTTTCTACCGGAGAGTCAAGAAAACGTGTGCCAACCCCTATGCATATGTTCATGGGCGGAACCCGCAAGTTGGTCACCAATACATACATCAAGTGGCACGTGATATCCCATTGTCACCACAGATAAACACGGCAAGACATACATCAAGTGTTCTCAAATCAAAGACTCAATCCGATAAGATAACTTCAAGAGGGAAACTCAATTCATCACAAGAGAGTAGAGGGGGAGAAACATCATAAGATCCAACTATAATAATAAAGCTCACGATACATCAAGATCGTGCCATAGAGAGAACATGGGAGAGAGAGAGAGATCAAACACATAGCTACTGGTACATACCCTCAGCCCCGAGGGCGAACTACTCCCTCCTCGTCATGGAGAGCGCCGGGATGATGAAGATGGCCACTGGTGATGGGTTCCCCCTCCGGCAGGTGCGAACGGACTCGAGAGGTTTTGGTGGCTACAGAGGCTTGCGGCGGCGGAACTCCCGATCTATCTTGATATTCAATGGTTTTAGGGTACGTAGGGTTATATAGGCGAAAGAAGTTGGTCAGGGGTTGCTCGAGGGGTCCACGAGACAGGGGGCGTGCCCTGTAGGTGGGGGGGCGCCCCCTATCTCCTGGGCTCCTCGAGTATCTTCTGACTTGACCTCCAAGTCTCCAGGATGATAATCTTCCAAAAAATCACATTGCCGAAGGTTTCATTCCGTTTGGACTCCGTTTGATATTCCTTTTCTTCGAAATACTGAAACAGGCAATGAAACAGCAATATGGACTGGGCCTCCGGTTAATAGGTTAGTCCCAAAAATGATATAAATGTGTAAAATAAAGCCCATAAACATCCAAAAGGGGTAATATAATAGCATGGAACAATCAAAAATTATAGATACGTTGGAGACGTATCAAGCACCAAGCTTAATTCCTGCTCGTCCTCGAGTAGGTAAATGATATTTGATGTGGAATGCTACCTAGCATAATTATCAATGTAATTTTCTTTATTGTGGCATGAATGTTCAGATCCAAATGATACAAAATAAAATTTCATATTGACATATGAAATAGTAATACTTCAAGCATACTAATCAAAGTAATCATGTCTTCTCAAAATAACATGGCTAAAGAAAGTTATCCCTACAAAATCATATAGTCTGGCTGTTGCTCTATCTTCATCACACAAAATATTTAATCATGCACAACCCCGATGACAAGCCAATCAATTGTTTCATACTTTAATAATCTCAAACTTTTTCAACTTTCACGCAATACATGAGCGTGAGCCATGGACATAGCACTATATGTGGAATAGAATGGTGGTTGTGGAGAAGACAAAAAGGTGAAGATAGTCTCACATCAACTAGGCGTATCAACAGGCTATGGAGATGCCCATTAATAGATATCAATGTGAGTGAGTAGGGATTGCCATGCAACGGATGCACTAGAGCTATAAATATATGAAAGCTCAACAAAAGAAACTAAGTGGGTGTGCATCCAGCTTGCTTGCTCACGAAGACCTAGGGCATTTTGAGGAAGCCCATCATTGGAATATACAAGCCAAGTTCTATAATGAAAAACTCCCACTAGTATATGTAAGTGACAACATAGGAGACTCTCTATCATGAAGATCATGGTGCTACTTTGAAGCACAAGTGTGGAAAAAATAGTAGCATTGTCCCTTCTCTCTTTTTCTCTCATTTTATTTTTTTTTCTTTTTTTCTTTTTTTCTTTTTTTCTTTTTCTTTTTCTTTTGGCCTTTTCTCTTTTTTTTTTCTTTTTGGCCTTTCTTTTTTTTTCTCTTTTTCTTTTTTTTTCTTTTTTTGTAAAGTCCTAAGTCTCATCCCGACTTGTGGGGGAATCATAGTCTTCATCATCCTTTCCTCACTAGGACAATGCTCTAATAATGAAGATCATCACACTTTTACGGATTTACAACTCAAGGCTAGAACAAGATATGACTCTATATGAATGCCTCCGGCGGTGTACCGGGATATGCAATGAATCAAGAGCGACATGTATGAAAATTATGAAGGTGGCCTTGCCACAAATACAATGTCAACTACATGATCATGGAAAGAGCAATATGACAAAAGTAATGTGTGTCAGATGAACGGAACGGTGGAAAGTTGCATGGCAATATATCTCGGAATGGCTATGGAAATGCCATAATAGGTAGGTATGGTGGCTGTTTTGAGGAAGGTATATGGTGGGTGTATGGTACCGGCGAAAGTTGCGCGGCACAAGAGAGGCTAGCAATGGTGGAAGGGTGATGTGCGTATAATCCATGGACTCAACATTAGTCAAAAGAACTCATGTAATTGTTACAAAAATCTAGAAGTTATCAAAAACAAAGTAATACGCGCATACTCCTAGGGGGATAGATTGGTAGGAAAAGACCATCGCTCGTCCCCGACCGCCACTCATAAGGAAGACAATCAATAAATAAAATTGTGCTCCAACTTCATCACAAAGCGGTTCACCATACGTGCATGCTACGGGAATCACCAACTTCAACACAAGCATTCTTTAAATTCATAATCACCCAACTAGCATGACTTTAATATCACTACCTCCATATCTCAAAACAATTATCAAGCATCAAATTGATCATAGCATCCAATTCACTTTCTATGATAGTTTTTATTATACCCAACTTGGATGCTCATCATTCTAGGACCAACTTTGTAAACATAGCAAATACCATGCTGTTCTAAAAGACTCTCAAAAATATATAAGTGAAGCATGAGAGACTAGCAATTTCTACAAAATATAAACACCGCCGTGCTCTAAAAGATATAAGTGATGCACTAGAGCAAATGACAAACTACTCCGAAAAGATATAAGTGAAGAACAATGAGTAGCTAAATAATTATGTAACATGTGAAGACTCTCTCTCATTAAATAATTTCAGATCTTGGTACTGTATTCAAACAGCAAGTAAAACAAAATAAAATGACATTGCAAGGATAGCACAACTCATGTGAAGAAGCAAAAACTTAGGCTCAACCGATACTAACCGATAGTTGTTAAAGAAGAAAGGTGGGATGCCTACCGGGGCATCCCCAAGCTTAGATGCTTGAGACTTCTTGAATTATGATCTTGGGGCGGCTTGGGCATCCCCAAGCTTGAGCTTTTATGTCTCCTTAATTCCTCTCATATCATGGTTTTTCTTTTTATCAAAAGCTTCATCCACAACATACTCAACAAGAACTCGTGAGATAGGTTAGTATAAACCAATGCAAAACCTTATTATTTTCTACTGTAACAAATCACTAAAATTATTATTCAACATTGCATACTAAATGCCTCTGCATATTTGATACTCATATCCCCAAATAGAATCATTAAACAAGCAAACATATGCAAACAATGCAAACATAACAGCAATCTGCCAAAACAGTATAGTCTGTAAAGAATGCAAGATTCATCATACTTCCCTAACTCCAAAAATTATAAAATAAAATTACCACTGTAGTAAATTTATCAGAGATCATCATGCAAAAGGTTTCAACATTATATCATGCTCTGACTTTTCTAGGGAATTTTTGCAACAGCGGTAAACTTTCTGTTTTCAAAACACAACATGTATACTAGCAAAATAAGCATGGTAAAGGCTATCCTTGACTTTTTTTATTGAAACTAAAGATGCAAAACATTATTCTAAATAACATAAAGCAAATACTAACAAAAGAAAATGACGCTCCAAGCAAAACACATATCATGTGGCGAATAAAAATATAGCTCCAAGTAAAGTTACCGATTAATGAAGACGAAAGAGGAGATGCCATCCGGGGCATCCCCAAGCTTAGGCTTTTGTCTATTCTTGAATATTATCTTGGGGTGCCTTGGGCATCCCCATGCTCACATAAAAGATAAGAATTGAAACGTAATGGGAGCATCATGAAGCATATGACTAGCACATTTAAGCCTAACCCACTTCCTATGCATAGGGATTTTGTGAGCAAACAACTTATTGGAACAATAATCAACAAGCATAGGAAGGTAAAACAAGCATAGCTTCAAGATTTTCAACACATAGAGAGGAAACTTTATATTATTGCAATTCCTACAAGCATATGTTCCTCCCTCATAATAACTTTCAGTAGCATCATGAATGAATTCAACAATATAACCAGCACCTAAAGCATTCTTTTCATGATCTACAAGCATAGAAAATTTACTACTCTCCACATAAGCAAAATTCTTCTCATGAATAGTAGTGGGAGCAAACTAAACAAAATAATTATCATGTGAGGCATAATCCAATTGAAAACTAAAATCATGATGACAAGTTTCATGTTTATTATTATTCTTAATAGCATACAAGTCATCACAATAATCATCATAGATAGCAACTTTGTTCTCATAATCAATTGGAACCTCTTCCGAAATAGTGGAATCATCACTAAATAAAGTTGACACTCTTCCAAATCCACTTTCATGTTCATCACAATAAGATTCAACATCCTCCAAAATAGTGGGATAACTACTTCCTAAAGTTGACACTCTTCCAAACCCACTTTCATCAATATAATCATCATAAATAGGAGGCATGCTTTCATCATAACAACTTTGCATATCAAAACTTGGGGGACAAAAAATATCATATTCATCAAACATAGCTTCCCCAAGCTTGTGGCTTTTCATATCATTAGCATCATGGATATTCAAGGAATTCATACTAACAACATTGCAATCATGCTCATCATGCAAAGATCTAGTACCAAGCATTTTATAGATTTCTTCTTCTAGCACTTGAGCACAATTTTCCTTTCCATCATTCTCACGAAAGATATTAAAAAGATGAAGCGTATGAGACAAACTTAACTCCATTTTTTTGTAGTTTTCTTTTATAAACTAAACTAGTGATAAAACAAGAAACAAAAAGATTCAATTGCAAGATCTAAAGATATACCTTCAAGCACTCACCTCCCCGGCAATGGCGCCAGAAAAGAGCTTGATGTCTACTACACAACCTTCTTCTTGTAGACGTTGTTGGGCCTGCAAGTGCACAGGTTTGTAGGACAGTAGCAAATTCCCCTCAAGTGGATGACCTAAGGTTTATCAATCTGTGGGAGGCGTAGGATGAAGATGGTCCCTCTCAAACAACCATGCAACCAAATAACAAAAAGTCTCTTGTGTCCCCAACACACCCAATACAATGGTAAATTGTATAGGTGCACTAGGGGTGCCCCCTATCTCCTGGGCTCCTCGAGTATCTTCTGACTTGACCTCCAAGTCTCCAGGATGATAATCTTCCAAAAAATCACGTTGCCGAAGGTTTCATTCCGTTTGGACACCGTTTGATATTCCTTTTCTTCGAAATACTGAAACAGGCAATAAAACATCAATATGGACTAGGCCTCCGGTTAATAGGTTAGTCCCAAAAATGATATAAATGTGTAAAATAAAGCCCATAAACATCCAAAAGGGGTAATATGATTGCATGGAACAATCAAAAATTATAGATACGTTGGAGACGTATCAGCCAACGACGATGACGAGGTCCTCCGCATCGCCATTCAGCGCTCGTACACGTCCACAGATACGGACGCCTGCAGTCATCACCGCAAAGATGTGATGGCGCTCCTCGTGGTGCTGGAGGAGTCAGAGCGGTTGGCGAGGCGGCGGGCGACAGCGGTGGAGAGAGCCACACGGCTCCGGGAGGAGCAGAACCGCGAAGCCCGGTGCATGGCGGACATCATCATCTCGTCCTCCTCCTCCGCTTCAGACAACGACGACGCACCCGGAGCCGCTAGCGCCTACACCGAGTCCAGCCGCCGTGATCCCAAGGGGAAGCGTCTGGCATGGAGGAAGTGGTGAAATCCCCTCCCCCTCCCGATATTAGCTGATTTTTAGTACTGTTAAGTGATGAACTCGGGCGGCACTTTTGTATCAGAGTAGCGGACTATGTTTATCTATGTTGGATTGCTATGTTTTTATGTTGAAGTTCGCAGAAACACCGTTTGCATGGTTTGGTTTGAATTTGGGATATTCTATGTTGCAGTACGTAGAAACAGCGTTTGCATGGTTTGGTATGAATTTGGGGTGGGGCATATGAGGGATGCGGCTATGGAACACGAGAAACGAGGTCCGCCCGGTCACCTTCAGCAGACGCGTCGGCAGAATTAGGTGACTGATGGGGTCAACTACTATTGGTAGGGTTAAGGACCTGGCATCTAAGACCCACCCGGGGTCCCACCTCATCATTAGAGGGTCCACGGGCGATAGAAGCATTCGTATGCGGACCATCAGAGATCCACTCAAATACACCGATGACACTCAGACGTCTCCCACCAGTCGGACCAGCCACCACCAGTCAGACCAACCACCGCCACTCGGACAGAGAGACGTAAGGGCGACGTGGGAGCTGTAATGGTCGAATAGTCTTGAGTATTCAAGTATAGTCATGGATACCGGTACCTGTAATTGTCGTACTCGTGGCTATTAACACCAGTAACTGCCATAATTATAGTCATTAACGTACCCTAGTAACATGGCAATGAAGAGGCTATGGCGTACTTTATATATAAGCTGCCCTCTTTCTCCATGGCAAGGGTTAAGCATTCCTTGTAATCATATACCCCAAGAGAAAACAAGCCTCAAAGTGCGAGACGTAGGGCTGTTACCTCCTCCGAGAGGGGCCTGAACCATAAAAACCGAGTGCTACACTTGCGCTATAGCTAGGCTCTGTCCCTCTTTTGTACCCCTAGTACTCATTGTCAGGATCGTAACCTCGACAGTTGGCGCCCACCGTGGGGCTGCGCGTCTAGCAACTATATGGCGCAGGTGGTATTTTTCATCATCATCATCATCATGTTAGTTGGCAGCGAGATTTGTTTCGGAGTGCTCAGCTTCATCGCCGATAACTCGGCGTGGCTCCAGGAGGGCCCGCTGGACGTGGAGTCACTGCCCATCCATGGCGCGGTGCACTTCCGCGCATCTTCGTACGGAGTTCTCCTCCAACAGTCTTCGGTGCCATATCGAGTGACACCTCTCCTTCCCGCTGGCCACCGTCGCAAGCGCTCTGAGCGCTCATGGCTCCAGCACTGGATCAAGCACACCGTGCCCCTTTAGGCCGCGGCGGGGCATGTGGCGGCTCTTGAGCCTAATGAGCCCGCCCTTGACCTTTCTGATGGGCTCCACGAGTACTCAGCCAACGAGTCCGAGTGTGAGAGCGTTGAGTCCACAGTTGAAGTCCTCATGGCCGGCACCGAGCAGCATGGACCCCCGGGGTACACCGGCCCTTGCGATGGGCACGCGGGCACTTGATACGTCTCCAACGTATCTGTAATTTTTTATTGTTCCATGCTGTTGTAGTATCAATCTTGGATGTTTTATTTGCACTTGTATGCAATTATATATCATTTTCCAGGAATAACCTATTAACCCAGTGCCAAGTGTTAGTTGTTGTTTTTTGCCTGTTTTTGGTTTTCCAGAAATACAGTACCAAAAGGAGTCCAAACGCTACAAAACATTTTGACATTTTTTTCTAGACAAGAGAGACTCTAGAAGCTTCGGGAGGAGGCCAGAAGGCAAACGAGGAGACGACAAGGCACTAGGGCACGCCCAGGGGGGTAGGCGCTCCCTAGTACCTTGTGGGTCCCACAGGGCTCCATCTGACCTAATTCCACCTCTATAAATTCTCTAAAATTGGTAAACCAATAGAGAGCCGCCCAAAATATTTTTCCACCGCTGCAAGTTTATGTTCTTCCATGATCCCATGTGGAGGGCTTTTACGACACTCTGTCAGAGGGGGAATCGATCCTGAAGGGCTTCTACATCAACCTTGCTGCCCTCCAATGATGTGTGAGTAGTTTACCACAGACCTATGGTTCAATAGCTAGTAGCTCGATGGCTTCTTCTCTCCCTTTGATTTTGAATACAATCTTCTGCTCGATGTTGTTGGAGTTCTATCCAATGTAAATCTTATTTTGCGGTGTGTTTGCTGGGATTCGATAAATTGTGGGTTTATGATTAGATTTTCATGAGAAATGTGTGAGTCCTTTTTTAATTCTTATATGCATGATTATTATAGCTTTGTATTTCTCTCTGATCTATCAGTTTTGTTTCGCCAACTAGATTAATTCATCTTGCAATGGGAGGTGCTTTGTAATGGGTTCAATCTTGCGGTGATCTATATCCCAGTGACAGAAGGGGACAAGACAGCAATTGCAGCAAATGCGTTCCAAATTTATCCAAAATTCCCGTGGCGACGAAACTGCCATCTGTTTGTTCTGAAGTAGGCATGTCCACTTTCAGAAATTGCAATTGGATTTTCTGACAAAACAATTGATCTTTAGGTCCAGACTTTCACTTGATTTAGTCAGTCATATTCAGAGCACATTCACATATGATTTGTTCAAACCAACAAGAAATCACAACGAATGGTAGATGTATCTGACAAGTGGATATGGCCGATTTAAGATGCATCTTACTTATACTTGTGCACACTACACACATATCTTGGTTCATTCATGTACATGTTACGAAGCAAACGACAACCAAAGAGTTTGCATTTTCTTCTCTGCATTCGTACATGCAAATACGATGAAATACCACATTGAATGACATCTACAATAAGTTGTTCGGATCAAGGAGAACATGTGTGCACTAGGGGTATGGAAGTAGTGTTAGTAGGAGGTACAAAGGGTGTAGCATCTTGATTTTTTAGATGGATATGAGTAAATGGAAAATGAAAGAAAATACCACAATGAATGAGAAAACACATATACAACAAGTTGTTTGAATTAGTAAGGAGAACATGTGTGCATTATGGGTGTGGAAGTAGTGTTAGTAGGAGGTACAAAAGGGTTTAGTATCTTGATTTTCAGATGGATATGAGTACATGGAAAATGAAAGGAAATGCCACAATGAATGAGAAAACACATATACAATAAGTTCTTTCAATTACTAAGGAGAACATATGTGCACTACGGGTATGAAAGTAGTGTTAGTAGGAGGTACAAAAGGGCGTGCCATCTAGATTTTCAAATGGTTATGAGTACATGGAAAATAAAAGGAAATGCCACAATGAATGAGAAAACACATCTACAATAAGTTATTTGAATATTAGTAAGGAGAACAAGTGTGTACTATGGGTATGAAAGTAGTGTTAGTAGGGGGTATAAAAGGGCGTGGCATCTAGAATTTCAAATGGTTATGAGTACATGGAAAATGAAAGGGAATGCCACAATGAATGAGAAAACACACAATAAGTTGTTTGAATCAAGAATAACATGTGGGCACTAGGGGTATGGAAGTAGTGTTAGTAGCAGGTACAAAGGGGCGTAGCATCTAAATTTTCAAATGGTGAGTGAACAACCATCAGGACATGTCAAGTGGTAACGTCAGTTCAAATTTCACATGGACAAAGATCTATTATATGATCTAATCTAAATTACCGCTTGTTTGTCATGTACAAGGAAAAGACCATTTCATTGAAAACTTGTTCACTGGACCTTAGCACAACAAATAAACCTCTCCGAAATAAAAATAAGGTTCCAACTTCTTTTAATATTCTTGACAGACCCAAAAGTTTCGTTCCTTCTCTTTTTTATGTTCCCTTCAACTATTTTAAATGTCGCGCTCATTTCCCCCACCCACCGTATAAAGTTTCATCCCAATTTACCAAATGAACCCACAACTTTATTCACACCGACCCCTCATATGTCTCTTCTTCCCCAGATCTAGTCAACTTGTGGCGGCCAAATGGACCCCTCCCCGGTATCCGGCATGGCCGGCATGCTTTGAAGCGGCAAACAATGGAAACTTCCCCTGTCAACCCCAAAACCTAATCCTAGACTACCAGGTAACAATTATAGCCACCTCTCGCCCCACCGCCCCTTTTAAGATTTGCACGTGCTTTTACGTTTTCACATGATGTTTGATACGTCCATTTTGCATCATGCTTTTATATCAATATTTATTGCATTATGGGCTGTTACTACACATTATATCTCAATACTTATGGCTATTCTCTCTTATTTTACAAGGTTTACCATGAAGAGGGGAATCTTGCAATTTGAAATTGGTGGAAAAGGAGCAAACATTGGAAACCAATTCTGCACAGCTCCAAAAGTTCTGAAACTCCACGAAACAACGTTTTGGATTTAATAAGAATTTCTGAGCGAAAGAAATAGGCCAGGGGGCCCACACCTTGTCCAGGAGACAGGGGGCGCCCCCCCTATAGGGCGCGCGCCCTATCTCCTGGGCCCCCTGGTGGGCCTCTGGCGTCCATCTTCTGCTATATCATCACTTTTACCCTGAAAAACATCGTGGGCAAGCTTACGGGACGAAACTCCGCCGCCACGAGGCGGAACCTTGGCGGAATCAATCTAGGGCTCTGGCAGAGCTGTTCTGCCGGGGACACTTCCCTCCGGGAGGGGGAAATCATCACCAACATCATCACCAACGATCCTCTCATCGGGAGGGGATCAATCTCCATCAACATCTTCACTAGCGCCATCTCCTCTCAAAACCCTAGTTCATCCCTTCTATCCAATCTTGTATCAAAACCACAAATTGGTACCTGTGGGTTGCTAGTAGTGTTGATTACTCCTTGTAGTTGATGCTAATTGGTTTACTTGGTGGAAGATCATATGTTCAGATCCTTTATGCATATTATTACTCCTCTGATTATGAACATGACTATGCTTTGTGAGTAGTTATGTTTGTTCCTGAGGACATGGGTGAAGTCTTGCTATTAGTAGTCATGTGAATTTGGTATTCGTTCGATATTTTGATGAGATGTATGTTGTCTTTTCCTCTAGTGGTGTTATGTGAACGTCGACTACATGAAACTTCACCATTATTTGGGCCTAGAGGAAGGCATGGGGAAGTAATAAGTAGATGATGGGTTGCTAGAGTGACAGAAGCTTAAACCCTAGTTTATGCGTTGCTTCGTTAGGGGTTGATATGGATCCATATGTTTAATGTTGTGGTTAGGTTTACCTTAATACTTCCTTTTGTAGTTGCGGATGCTTGCAATAGGGGTTAATCATAAGTGGGATGCTTGTCCAAGTTAGGACAGTACCCAAGTACCAGTCCACCCACATATCAAATTATCAAAGTATCGAACGCGAATCATATGAACGTGATGAAAACTAGCTTGACGATAATTCCCAATGTGTCCTTGGGAGCTCCTTTCTCATTATTAGAAATTGTCCAGGCTTATCCTTTGCTACATAAAGGATTGGGCGACCTTGCTGCACTTTATTTACTTGTGACTCGTTACTATTTATCTTATCACAAAACTATCTATCACCTACAATTTCAGTGCTTGCAGAGAAAACCTTACTGAAAACCGTTTATCATTTCCTTCTGCTCCTCGTTGGGTTCAACACTCTTACTTATCGAAAGGACTATGATAGATCCCCTACACTTGTGGGTCATCAAGACTCTTTTCTAGCGCCGTTGCCGGGGAGTGTAGGGCTTTTGGTGAGTGGAACTTGGTAAGGAAACATTTATATAGTGTGCTGAAATTTTCTGTTACTTGTCACTATGGAAACTAATCCTTTGAGGGGCTTGTTTGGGGTATCTTCACCCCAACCAGAAGAGCAAAGAGTTGCTCCTCAACCTACTGAACTTTATGAAAATATTTGCTTTGAGATTCCTTCGGGTATGATAGAAAAACTGCTAGCTAATCCATTTGCAGGAGACGGAACATTGCATCACGATTTACACCTTATCTTTGTGGATGAAGTTTGTGGATTATTTAAGCTTGCAGGTATTCCCGATGATGTTGTCAAAAGGAAGGTATTCCCTTTATCTTTGAAGGGAGATGCATTGACATGGTATAGGCTATGTGATGATACGAGATCTTGGAATTATAAGCGATTGAAGTTGGAATTTCACCAGAAGTTCTATCCTATGCATCTTGTTCATCGTGATCGTAATTACATATATAATTTCTGGCCTCGCGAAGGAGAAAGCATCGCTCAAGCTTGGGGGAAGCTTAAGTCAATGTTATATTTATGCCCCAATCATGAGCTCTCTCGGGAAATGATTATTCAGAACTTTTATGCTCGGCTTTCTCTTGATAATCGCAACCTGCTCGATACTTCCTGTGCTGGTTCTTATATTCTGAACACTATTGATTTCAAATGGGACTTATTGGAAAGAATTAAATGCAACTCTGAAGATTGGGGTTCCTACGATGGTAAGGAGTTAGGTATGACACCTAAGTTCGATTGTGTTAAATCTTTACTTTCCATGGATTTAGCTCTAAGTATGGACTTGACTCTGAGATAGTAGCTACTTTCTGCGAATCTTTTGCTACTCACGTTGATCTCCCTAAAGAGAAGTGGTTTAAATATAATCCTCCTGTTGAAGTGAAAGTAGTTGCACCTATTACAGTCAAAGAAAAGACTATTACCTATAGTGATCCTATTATTCCTACTGCTTATGTTGAAAAACCTCCTTTTCCTGTTAGGATAAAAGATCATGCTAAAGCGTCGACTGCTGTTCGTAAGAGTAATACTAGGACTTATACACCTACTGAGAAAATTAATGTTGAACCTAGTATTGCTATGGTTAAAGATCTCTTGGATGAGGATTTAGATGGGCATGTTATTTCTTTCTTGGGTGAGACTGCTAATATTGCTAGACCTGATACTAAGACACGTAGACCTGTCATAGGCATGCCTGTTATTTTGGTTAAAATAGGAGATCATTGTTATCATGGCTTATGTGATATGGGTGCTAGTGCTAGTGCAATACCTTATGATCTTTATAAAGAAATTATGCATGACATTGCACCCGTTGAATTAGAAGACATTGATGTTACTATTAAACTTGCTAATGGGGATACCATTAAACCTATTGGGATTGTTAGAGATGTTGAAGTTTTGTGTGGGAAGGTTAAATACCCTGCTGATTTTCTTGTTCTTGGTTCCCCACAAGATGATTTTTGTCCCATTATTTTTGGTAGACCCTTCTTGAATACTGCTAGTGCTAGGATTAATTGTAAAAAGAATATTGTCACTGTTGGCATAGATGGTATGTCTCATGAGTTTAATTTTGCTAAGTTT
Organism: Aegilops speltoides; assembly: GCA_021437245.1. Taxonomy (NCBI): domain Eukaryota; kingdom Viridiplantae; phylum Streptophyta; class Magnoliopsida; order Poales; family Poaceae; genus Aegilops; species Aegilops speltoides. The sequence goes on along the minus strand of CM038147.1, from coordinate 78,357,540 downwards.
AGTAGACAACCTCGCGAAAGGGAACCACCGAGTAAGGATGAGATTATTGGTCTTGCTTCCATTGCTGTTCCTCCAACCGATCCGTTAGAACAATATTTGCTAGACCATGAAAACGACATGCTTATGAAGGAAAGGGAAGAAATAGATGAAGTGTTTGTTAAACAAGAACCTATGCTGAAAAACAACCTTCCCGTTGAAATTCTTGGGGATCCCCCTCCACCCAATGGTGATCCCGTGTTTGAACTCAAACCATTACCTGATAATCTGAAGTATGCTTATCTTGATGAAAAAGAAATATATCCTATTATTATTAGTGCTAACCTTTTCAGAGAAAGAAGAAGAAATATTATTGAAAACTCTGAAGAAGCACCGAGCCGCTATTGGATATACTCTGGATGATCTTAAGGGCATTAGTCCCACATTATGTCAGCACAAAATTTCAATGGAGAAAGATGCCAAACCAGTTAGAGATCCCCAAAGACGATTAAATCCCAAGATGAAGGAAGTGGTAAGAAAGGAGATACTAAAGCTCCTTGAGGCAGGTATTATTTATCCCGTTGCTGATAGTGAATGGGTAAGCCCTGTCCATTGTGTCCCTAAAAAGGGAGGTATTACCGTTATTCCTAATGATAAAGATGAATTGACCCCGCAAAGAATTATTACAAGTTATAGGATGGTAATTGATTTCCGTAAGTTAAATAAAGCCACTAAGAAATATCATCACCCTTTACCTTTCATTGATCAAATGCTAGAAAGGCTATCCAAACACACACATTTTTTCTTTCTAGATGGTTATTCTGGCTTCTCTCAAATACCTGTGCCAGCTAAGGATCAATCTAAAACTACTTTTACTTGCCCTTTTGGTACTTTTGCTTATAGACGCATGCCTTTTGGTTTATGTAATGCACCTGCTACCTTTCAAAGATGCATGATGGCTATATTCTCTGATTTTTGTGAAAAGATTTGTGAGGTATTCATGGATGACTTTTCCGTCTATGGGTCCTCTTTTGATGATTGTTTGAGCAACCTTGATCGAGTTTTGCAGAGATGCGAAGACACTTGTCTCGTCCTGAATTGGGAAAAGTGTCACTTTATGGTTAATGAAGGCATTGTCTTGGGGCACAAGATCTCCGTGAGAGGTATTGAAGTTGATAAAGCCAAAGTTGATGCTATTGAAAAGATGCCATGTCCCAAGGACATAAAAGGTATAAGAAGTTTCCTTGGTCACGCCGGTTTTATAGGAGGTTCATTAAGGACTTTTCTAAAATCTCTAGGCCTCGACTAATTTATTGCAAAAGATATTCATTTTGTCTTTGATGATGATTGCGTAGAAGCATTTGAAACACTTAAGAAAGCTTTGATTATCGCACCTATTGTTCAAATTACTTTGATTGGAATTTACCTTTTGAAATTATATGCGATGCTAGTGATTATCTTTGTAGGTGGTGTTTTAGGGCAAAGAGTCGATAAGAAATTGAATGTTATCCAGTATGCTAGTAAGACTCTTGATACTGCCCAGAGAAATTATGCTACCACTAAAAAAGAGTTCTTAGCAGTTGTGTTTGCATGTGATAAGTTTAGACCTTATATTGCTGATTCCAAAGTTACTATTCACACCGATCATGCTGCTATTAAATATCTTATGGAAAATAAAGATGCTAAGCCTAGACTCATTAGATGGGTTCTCTTGCTCCAAGAATTTGACTTGCATATCATTGATAGAAAGGGAGTTGAGAACCCCATTGCAGATAACTTGTCTAGGTTAGAGAGTGTTCTTAATGACCCACTGCCTATTAATGATAGCTTTCCTGATGAACAATTAGCGGTCGTCTATGCTTCTCGTACTGCTCCTTGGTATGCTGATTATGCTCATTACATTGTTGCTAAATATATACTGCCTAGTTTCACATACCAGCAAAAGAAAAAGTTCTTTTATGATTTAAGACATTACTTCTGGGATGATCCACACCTTTATAAAGAAGGAGTAGATGGTGTTATTAGATGTTGTGTGCCTGCGCATGAACAAGAACAGATTCTACGTAAGTGTCACTCTGAATCCTATGGAGGACACCACGCGGGAGATAGAACTGCACACAAGGTACTACAATCTGGTTTTTATTGGCCTACTCTCTTCAAAGATGCTCGTAAGTTTGTCTTATCTTGTGATGAATGTCAAAGTATAGGTAACATTAGTAGACGTCAAGAAATGCCTATGAATTATTCTCTTGTTACTGAACCGTTTGATGTTTGGGGCTTTGATTATATGGGACCTTTTCCTGCCTCTAATGGTTATACACATATTTTAGTTGCTGTTGATTACGTTACTAAGTGGGTAGAAGCTATTCCAACTAGTAGTGCTGATCATAACACTTCTATTAAAATGCTTAAAGAAGTTATTTTTCCGAGGTTTGGAGTCCCTAGATATCTTATGACTGATGGTGGTTCACATTTTATTCATGGTTCTTTCCGTAAGATGCTCGCTAAGTATGATGTCAACCATAGAATAGCATCTCCTTATCATCCGCAATCTAGTGGTCAAGTAGAGTTGAGCAATAGAGAGCTGATACGTCCATTTTGCATCATGCTTTTATATCAATATTTATTGCATTATGGGTTGTTATTTCACGTTATGTCACAATACTTATGGCTATTCTCTCTTATTTTACAAGGTTTACATGAAGAGGGAGAGTGCCGGCAGTTGGAATTCTGGGCTGGAAAAGGAGCAAATATTGGAGACCTATTCTGCGCAACTCCAAAAGTCCTGAAACTCCACGGAATATGTTAAAATAAATAAAGAAAAATTGTCGCCAAAGATGAAGGCCAGGGGGCCCACACCCTGCTCACGATGGTGGGGGGTGCCCTCCCCCCCGGGGCACGCCCCCTACCTCGTGGGCCCCCTGGTGGCTCTCCGACACCCATCTTCTCCTATATGAAGTCTTTCGATGAGAAAAAAAATAGAAGGCAACCTTTCGGGACGAGACTCCGCAGCCAGGAGGCGGAACCAATCTAGGGCTCCGGCAGAGCTGTTCTGCCGGGGACACTTCCCTCCGGGAGGGGGAAATCATCACCATCGTCATCACCAACGCTTCTCTCATCGGGAGAGGGCAATCTCCATCAACATCTTCACCAGCACCATCTCATCTCCAAACCCTAGTTCATCTCTTGTATCCAATTCTTGTCTCCAAGTCCGGGATTGGTGCTCGTAGGTTGCTAGTAGTGTTGATTACTCCTTGTAGTTGATGCTAGTTGGTTTATTTGGTGGAAGATCATATGTTCAGATCCTTTATGCATATTATTACCCCTATGATTATGAACATGAATATGCTTTGTGAGTAATTACGTTTGTTCCTGAAGACAAGGGAGAAGTCTTGCTATTAGTAGTCATGTGAATTTGGTATTCGTTTGATATTTTGATAAGATGTATGTTGTCTATCCTCTAGTGGTGTTATGTGAACGTCGACTACATAACACTTCACCATTATTTGGGCCTAGAGGAAGGCATTGGGAAGTAATAAGTAGATGATGGGTTGCTAGAGTGACAGAAGCTTAAACCCTAGTTTATGCGTTGCTTGTAAGGGGCTGATTTGGATCCATATGTTTCATGATATGGTTAGGTTTACCTTAATACTTTTGCTGTAGTTGCGGATGCTTGCAATAGAGGTTAATCATAAGTGGGATGCTTGTTCAAGTAAGAACAGTACCCAAGCACTGGTCCACCCACATATCAAATTATCAAAGTACCGAACGTGAATCATATGAGCGTGATGAAAACTAGCTATTATAAGAGTTTGTCCAGGCTTGTCCTTTGCTACAAAAAGGATTGGGCCACCTTGCTGCACTTTATTTACTTTTGTTACTTGTTGCTCGTTACAATTTATCTTATCACAAAACTATCTGTTACCACTTATTTCAGTACTTGCAGAGAATACCTTGCTGAAAACCGCTTATCATTTCCTTCTGCTCCTCGTTGGGTTCGACACTCTTACTTATCAAAAGGACTAGATAGATCCCCTATACTTGTGGGTCATCAAGACTCTTTTCTGGCACTGTTGCCAGGGAGTGTAGCGCCTTTGGTAGGTGGAATTTGGTAAGGAAAAATTTGTATAGTGTGCTGAAATTTTCTGTCACTTGCTACTATGGAAAGTAATTCTCTGAGGGGCTTGTTCGGGGTATCTTCACCCCGTCCAGTAGAGCAAAGAGTTGCTCCCCAACCTACTGAACCTACTGAACCTATTGAAAATGAAACTTCTTTTGAAATTCCTTCGGGTATGATGGAAAAACTGCTAGCTAACACTTTTACAACAGATGGAACAAAGCATCCTGATGAACATCTACTCTATGTGGATGAAGTTTGTGGACTATTTAAGCTTGCAGGTATATCCGATGATGCTGTTAAGAAGAAGGCCTTCCCTTTATCTTTGAAGGGAAACGCATTGACATGGTACAGGCTATGTGATGATATGAGATCATGGAACTATAAAAGATTGAAATTGGAATTTCATCAAAAGTATTACCCTATGCATCTTGTTCACCGTGATCGCAATTATATATATAATTTTTGGCCTCGCAAAGGAGAAAGCATTGCTCAAGCTTGGGGGAGGCTTAAATCAATGTTATATTCATGCCCCAATCATGAGCTCTCAAGAGAAGTAATTATGCAAAGTTTTTATGCTCGGCTTTCTGATAACAATCGCACCATGCTCGATACTTCTTGTGATGGCTCTTTTATGATGAAGACTATTGAATTTAAATGGAATTTATTGGATAGAATTAAACGCAACTCTAAAGATTGGTTCCTCGACGAAGGTAAGGAGTCAGGTATGACACCTAAGTTTGATTGTGTTACATCTTTTATGGATACCGATATATTCCGTAAGTTTAGCACTAAATATGGACTTGACTCTGAGATAGTAGCTTCTTTCTATGAATCTTTTGCTACTTATGTTGATCTCCCCAAGGAGAAGTGCTTTAAATATCATCCTCCCATAGAAGTAAAAGTAGCAGCACCTATTAAAGTTGAAGAAAAGACTGTCACTTATAATGATCCTATTGTTCCCACTTCTTATTTTGAAAAACCACCTTTCCCTGTTAGAATGAAGGATCATGCTAAAGCTTCAACTGTTGTTTGTAAAAGCAATATTAGAACTTATACACCTCCTGAGCAAGTCAAAGTAGAACCTAATATTGCTATTGTTAAAGATCTCTTGTCTGATAATATTGATGGGCATGTTGTTCAATTCTGTGGTGAAACCGCTAGAATTGCTAAACCTTGTGCTAGAGATAAACATAGACCTGTGGTAGGCGTGCCTGTTATTTCTGTTAAAATAGGAGATCATTGTTATCATGGCTTATGTGATATGGGTGCTAGTGCTAGTGTTATACCTATTAGCTTGTATGAAGAAATTAAGCATGAAATTGCACCCGCTGAGATAGAAGATATTGATGTTACAATTAAACTTGCCAATAGAGATACTATATCTACAATGGGAATTGTTAGAGATGTTGAAGTCTTGTGCGGAAAAACCAAATATCCCGCTGATTTTCTTGTTCTTGGTTCTCCACAAGATAGCTTTTGTCCCATTATATTTGGTAGACCCTTCTTGAATACTGTTAACGCTAAGATAGACTGCGAAAAGAATGTTGTTACTATTGGCTTGGATGATATGGTTCATGAGTTTAATTTCTCTAAATTTAGTAAACAACATCGTGAGGAAGAATTGCCTAGTAAGGATGAAATTATTGGTCTTGCTTCTATTGCCGTACCTCCTAGTGATCCTTTATAACACTATTTGCTAGACCATGAAAATGGTATGTTCATGAATGAAAGAAGGGAAATAGATGAAGTATTCTTTAAACAGGAACCTATTCTGCAACACAATTTGCCTGTTGAAATCCTAGGGGATCCTCCTCCACCCAAGGGTGATCCCGTGTTTGAGCTTAAACCGTTGCCTGGTAAACTTAAATATGCTTATCTTGATGAAAAGAAAATATATCATGTCATTATTAGTGCTAACCTTTCAGAGCATGAAGAAGAAAGATTATTGAAAACTCTGAAGAAGCATCGTGCCGCTATTGGATATACTTTGGATGATCTTAAGGGCATCAGTCCCACTCTATGTCAACATAAAATAACTTTGGAAGCGGATGCCAAACCAGTTCGTGATCCTCAACAACGTTTGAATCCTAAAATGAAAGAAGTGGTAAGAAAAGAAATACTCAAGCTTCTGGAGGCAGGTATAATTTATCCCGTTGCTGATAGTCAGTGGGTAAGTCCTGTCCATTGTGCCCCTAAGAAGGGAGGTATTACTGTTGTCCCTAATGATAAAGATGAATTGATTCCGCAAAGAATTATCACAGGTTATAGGATGGTAACTGATTTCCGCAAATTAAATAAGGCTACTAAGAAAGATCATTACCCCTTACCTTTTATTGATCAAATGCTAGAAAGATTATGCAAACATACACATTATTGCTTTCTAGATGGTTATTCTGGTTTCTCTCAAATACCTGTGTCGGCTAGAGATCAATCAAAGAGTAATTTTACATGCCCTTTTGGTACTTTTGCTTATAGACGTATGCCTTTCGGTTTATGTAATGCACCTGCTAGCTTTCAAAGATGCATGATGGCTATATTCTCTGATTTTTGTGAAAAAAATTGTGAGGTTTTCATGGACGATTTTTCTGTCTATGGTTCCTCTTTTGATGATTGCTTGAGCAATCTTGATCGAGTTTTGCAGAGATGTGAAGAAACTAATCTTGTCTTGAATTGGGAAAAGTGCCACTTTATGGTTATTGAAGGTATTGTCTTGGGGCACAAAGTTTCTGAAAGAGGTATTGAAGTTGATAAAGCCAAGGTTGATGCTATTGAAAAGATGCCATGTCCCAAGGACATAAAAGGTATAAGAAGTTTCCTTGGTCACGCCGGATTTTATAGGAGGTTCATTAAGGACTTCTGAAAAATTTCTCGGCCTCTGACTAATTTATTACAAAAAGATGTACCATTTACCTTTGATGATGATTCTGTAGAAGCATTTGAAATACTTAAGAAAGCATTAGTCTCTGCACTTGTTGTTCAGCCACCTGATTGGAATTTACCCTTTGAAATTATGTGTGATGCTAGTGATTACGCTGTAGGTGCTGTTCTAGGGCAAAGAGTTGATAAGTAATTAAATGTTATCCATTATGCTAGTAAGACTCTAGACAATGCTCAAAGAAATTATGCTACTACCGAAAAGGAACTTTTAGCAATTGTATTTGCTTGTGAAAAATTCAGACCCTATATTGTTGATTCTAAAGTAACCATTCACACTGATCATGCTGCTATTAAATATCTTATGGAAAAGAAAGATGAAAAACCTAGACTCATTAGATGGGTTCTCTTGCTGCAAGAATTTGATTTGCATATTGTTGATAGAAAAGGAGCTGAGAACCCCGTTGCAGACAACTTATCTAGGTTATAGAATGTTATTGATCACCCACTACCTATTGATGATAGCTTTCCCGGTGAACAGTTAAATGTCATAAGCATTTCTCGTAGCATTCCATGGTATGCTGATTATGCTAATTATATTGTTGCTAAATTTATACCACCTAGCTTCACATACCAACAAAAGAAAAAGTTTTTCTATGATTTGCGACATTACTTTTGGGATGACCCACATCTTTATAAAGAAGGAGTAGATGGTGTTATTAGACGTTGTGTACCTGAGCATGAACAGGAACAGATCCTACGCAAGTGTCACTCCAAAGCTTATGGAGGACACCACGCTGGAGATAGAACTGCACATAAGGTATTGCAATCCGGTTTTTATTGGCCTACTCTCTTCAAGGATGCCCGTAAGTTTGTTTTGTCTTGCGATGAATGTCAAAGAATTGGTAATATTAGTAGACGTCAAGAAATGCCTATGAATTATTCACTTGTTATTGAACCATTTGATGTTCGAGGCTTTGATTATATGGGATCTTTTCCTGCCTCTAATGGATATACACATATTTTAGTTGCTGTTGATTACGTTACTAAATGGGTAGAAGCTATTCCAACTAGTAGTGCTGATCATAACACTTCTATTAAAATGCTTAAGAAAGTTATTTTTCCGAGGTTTGGAGTCCCTAGATATCTTATGACTGATGGTGGTTCACACTTTATTCATGGTGCTTTCCGTAAGATGCTTGCTAAATATGACGTTAATCATAGAATTGCATCTCCTTATCACCCGCAGTCTAGTAGTCAAGTAGAGTTGAGCAATAGAGAGCTCAAATTAATTTTGCAACAGACTGTCAATAGGTCTAGAAAGAATTGGTCCAAGAAACTTGATGATGCATTATGGGCCTATAGAACTGCATATAAGAATCCTATGGGTATGTCTCCGTATAAAATGGTTTATGGAAAAGCATGTCACTTACCTCTCGAACTAGAACATAAGGCATATTGGGCTATTAAAGAGCTCAACTATGATTTCAAACTTGCCGGTGAGAAGATGTTATTTGATATTAGCTCACTTGATGAATGGAGAACCCAAGCTTATGAAAATGCCAAGTTGTTTAAAGAAAAGTTAAAAGATGGCATGACAAAAGGATACAAAAGCGTGAGTTTAATGTAGGTGATTATGTATTGCTATACAACTCTCGTTTAAGATTTTTTGCAGGAAAACTTCCCTCTAAATGGGAAGGTCCCTACGTTATCGAGGAGGTCTATTGTTCCGGTGCCATAAAAATCAAAAACTTCAAAGGCACAAATCCAAAGGTGGTAAACGGTCAAAGAATCAAACACTATATCTCAGATAATCCTATAAATGTTGAAACCAATATTATTGAAACCGTAACCCCGGAGGAATACATAAGGGACACCTTCCAGACCGTTCCAGACTCCGAAAAGGAATAGGTATGTGGTACGGTAAGTAAACCGACTCCAAAACAATTTTTAGGCTATATTTCTCCGTTTTGGAATATTTAGAAAAATAGAAAAACAAGTAGCAGTCCGGGGAGGACACGAGGCCTCCATGAGGGTGGAGGGCGTGCCCTACCCCCTGGGCGCGCCCCCTACCTCGTGAGCACCTCGTGTGCCCTCCGGACTCCGTTTTCTTGCACGATACATATTTTGGTCGGTAAAAATTCATTATATATTCTCCCGAAGGTTTTGACTCTCATATCACGCAAATCTCCCCTGTTCTTGTTTCGAGCTGTTTTTCTGACAGGTCTAGATCACTGTGACGACCCCAAGTGCTTCCAAGGACAAGTTCTTTGAGAAGGTGATCAACCCTTACCTCGCAGAGGTGCTGCGACACCCTCAAACCATTGAGATGCGTGATGGGTTGTTGCACATCCGCGATGTTGAGGGACCAAAGGGAACCGGAAGCGTGGAGTCGAGGCTCGAAGCAATGGAGCAACAAGTTTTCAAGTGCCAGGGGATGGTGGAGCGTGGAATCAACGCTAGCCACAAGATGCTCGCGGAGTTCACCAATAACTACGAGCCGGATGCCAAGAACACTGAGGAGGCCATCTTCAAGCTACATGAGAAGATCGAGCACCTCCAGGCCCAAATCTATGATCTGCAAAATCAAAACTGTGAGTATGAATATAGATTCAAAATGATGAGTTTGGCTGTAGATTTGAGGATTCCGGAGACTCGATCATCCTTCTATGATGGTGAGCCTATGCCATGGAAGGTGGACGACAAGCCTGCATCATCAACAACACCTCCACCGCCAACAACAAAGAAGGAGACATAATCACATGGGTATGGGCACTCCCCTTGGCAACTGCAAAGCTTGGGGGAGGTGCCCTGGTATCGCATCACCATCACAACTCCTATCTTTACCATTTTTCTTAGTTCGATCCTTTTAGTAGTATCTTGATTTAGTAGAATAAAGCCATGGCATGATCTAGTTTTGAGTTTTGCTTTATGATCCTTCTTTGTAATCGAGTCCGTGAGCTATGTAATAAAGTTTAGTGTTGAGTCAAGGGCTTGATTATTTTGCCATGATCTTGGGTGAATAAAAGAAAAGAAGAAAAAGAATAAAAGAATCAAAGAGTTCATATTGATCTTATTGAAAGTAATGACTTCACATAGAAAGAGTATGATGATTAAAAGTTGTTGGGAATTGGCAAATATAGCTTTGGTCATCGTTGCAATTAATAGGAAGTAATAAGAGAAGAGAGGTTTCACATATAGATATATTATCATTGACATCTTTTATGATTGGGAGCACTCATTAAAATATGACATGCTAAAGAGTTGAGGTTGGACAAGGAAGACAACATAATGAGTTATGTTTTCTTATATATGAGATAAAGTATGTTGTCATGGATCCTCTAACGTGTTGAGCTTGCCTTTCCCCCTCATGCTAGCCAAATTCTCAGCACCAAGTAGAAATACTACTTGTGCTTCCAATTAACCTTAAACCAGTTTTGCCATGAGAGTCCACCATATCTACCTATGGATTGAGTAAGATCCTTCAAGTAAGTTGTCATCAGTGCAAGCAATAAAAATTGCTCTCTAAATATGCACGACTTATTAGTGCAGAGAAAATAAGCTTTGTACGAACTTGTTGTGGACGTAATAAAAGCGACGGACTGCATAATAAAGGTCCACATACAACGGGCAATATAAAGTGACGTTCTTTTGCATTAAGATTTTGTGCATCAACCCTAAATGCGCATGACAACCACTGCTTCCCTCTGCGAAGGGCCTATCTTTTATTATTATCCTCTACCTTATGCAAGAGTCACGGTGATCTTCACCTTTCCTTTTTCATTTTATCCTTTGGCAAGCTCAGCATGTTGGAAAGAACATGCTATATATATATAATTGGATGTAGGGGAGAATGAATTATTATTGTTGACATTACCCTTGAGGTAAAAGGTTGTGGGGCAAAACTGTAAGCCCCTATCTTTCTCTGTGTCCGACTAAAACTCCGTAGCCACAAGTATTGCGTGAGTGTTAGCAATTATGAAGGACTAAGTGATAGTTGAGTATGTGGACTTGCTTTTAAGCTCTAACATAGACTCTTTCCGATGTTATGATAAATTGCAATTGCTTCAATGGCTGAGGTTATAATTTGTTGGTGCTCAATAAGGTTTCTGATTCATACTTTTGGCTTTGCGAAAAGATCGTCACTTGAACATAAGTAATCATATGACAAAATCTATATATGTTGCTGTTATGGAAATAATCATGATGCTTTCATGTCCGTATTTTATTTTTATCGACACCTCTACCTCTAAACATGAGGACATATTTATTGTTATCGGCTTTTCGCTTGAGGACAAGCGAGCTCTAAGCTTGGGGGAGTTGGTACGTCCATTTTGCATCATGCTTTTATATCAATGTTTATTGCATTATGGGCTGTTATTTCACGTTATGTCACAATACTTATGGCTATTCCCTCTTATTTTACAAGGTTTACATGAAGAGGGAGAGTGCTGGCAGCTAGAATTCTGGGCTGGAAAAGGAGCAAATATTGGAGACCTATTCTGCGCAACTCCAAAAGTCCTGAAACTCCACGGAATATCTTAAAATAAATAAAGAAAAATCATCGCCAAAGATGAAGGCCGGGGCCCACACCCGCTCACGAGGGTGGGGTGCCTCCCGGGCGCGCCCCACCTCGTGGGCCCCCGGTGGCTCTCCGATGCCCATCTTCTCCTATATGAAGTCTTTCGATGAGAAAAAAATAGAAGGCAACCTTTCGGGACGAGACTCCGCCGCCAGGAGGCGGAACCTTGGCGGAACCAATCTAGGGCTCCGGCAGAGCTGTTTTGCCGGGGACACTTCCCTTCGGGAGGGGGAAATCATCACCATCGTCATCACCAACGCTCCTCTCATCGGGAGAGGGCAATCTCCATCAACATCTTCACTAGCACCATCTCATCTCCAAACCCTAGTTCATCTCTTGTATCCAATTCTTGTCTCCAAGTCCGCGATTGGTGCTCGTAGGTTGCTAGTAGTGTTGATTACTCCTTGTAGTTGATGCTAGTTGGTTTATTTGGTGGAAGATCATATGTTCAGATCCTTTATGCATATTATTACCCCTATGATTATGAACATGAATATGCTTTGTGAGTAATTACGTTTGTTCCTGAAGACAAGGGAGAAGTCTTGCTATTAGTAGTCATGTGAATTTGGTATTCGTTTGATATTTTGATAAGATGTATGTTGTCTATCCTCTAGTGGTGTTATGTGAACGTCGACTACATAACACTTCACCATTATTTGGGCCTAGAGGAAGGCATTGGGAAGTAATAAGTAGATGATGGGTTGCTAGAGTGACAGAAGCTTAAACCCTAGTTTATGCGTTGCTTCGTAAGGGGCTGATTTGGATCCATATGTTTCATGCTATGGTTATGTTTACCTTAATACTTTTGTTGTAGTTGCGGATGCTTGCAATAGAGGTTAATCATAAGTGGGATGCTTGTTCAAATAAGAACAGTACCCAAGCACCGGTCCACCCACATATCAAATTATCAAAGTACCGAACGTGAATCATATGAGCGTGATGAAAACTAGCTTGACGATATTCCCATGTGTCCTTGGGAGCGCTTTTCCTATTATAAGAGTTTGTCCAGGCTTGTCCTTTGCTACAAAAAGGATTGGGCCACCTTGCTGCACTTTATTTACTTTTGTTACTTGTTGCTCGTTACAATTTATCTTATCACAAAACTATCTGTTACCACTTATTTCAGTACTTGCAGAGAATACCTTGCTGAAGACCGCTTATCATTTCCTTCTGCTCCTCGTTGTGTTCGACACTCTTACTTATCGAAAGGACTACGATAGATCCCCTATACTTGTGGGTCATCAAGAGCTCAAATTAATTTTGCAAAAGACCGTGAATAGATCTAGAAAGAATTGGTCCAAAAAACTTGATGATGCATTATGGGCCTATAGAACTGCATACAAAAATCCTATAGGTATGTCTCCTTATAAGATGGTTTATGGAAAAGCATGTCATTTACCTCTTGAACTTGAACATAAGGCATATTGGGCTATTAAAGAGCTCAACTATGACTTCAAACTTGCCGGTGAGAAGAGGTTATTTGATATTAGCTCACTTGATGAATGGAGAACCCAAGCGTATGAGAATGCCAAGATTTTCAAAGAAAAAGTCAAACGCTGGCATGATAAGAGGATACAAAAGTGTGAGTTTAACGTAGGAGATTATGTGTTATTATTCAACTCCCGTTTAAGATTTTTTGCAGGAATACTCCTCTCAAATGGGAAGGTCCCTACGTTATCGAAGAGGTCTATCATTCTGGTGCTATAAAAATCAACAACTTCGAAGGCACAAGTCCAAGGGTGGTAAACGGTCAAAGAATTAAACATTATATTTCAGGTAATCCTATCAATGTTGAAACTAATATTATTGAAACCATAACCCCTGAGGAATACATAAGGGATACATTCCAGAATGTTCCAGACTCTGAAAAGGTATAGGTATGTGGTATGGTAAGTAAACCGACTCCAAAACAACTCCAATGGCAATTTTTATCAGTTTTGAATTATTTACGAATTTTAGGAAGAAAGAAGTAGTCCGAAAGGGACAAGAGGCTCCCATGAGAGAGGAGGGCGCCCCCCTGTAGGGCGTGCCCCCTGTCTTGTGGGAACCTCGTGTGCCTCCCGGACTCCGTTTTCTTGCACGTTACGTATTTTGGTCGGTAAAAATTCATTATATATACTCCCGAAGGTTTTGACCACCGTATCACACAAATATCCTCTATTTTTGTTTCGAGCTGTTCCTGTTGCAGAATAAAGCAAGATGTCTTCTTAGGAGTCAGTTGGGGAGAGCCGGGTGTCTCACCCAACGCCAGGTCCAGGAGCAAATAGCGATGCCTACCACTTTGGACCATCAACGGAGGATGAGATGGAGGCTGATTTGAAGAGGATAGATGCCATGGAGGAAGATCAAGAAGTCACCTCTCGTTTCCGAGCAGAATTCACGATGGGGGAATTACCGAGCATGGCTATTCCAACTTCGGTCATCCCTTCCAACTCTAGATTTCTTTCTTATGAAAATATGAAAAAGAGTTTCACTTGTTCTCCAGAAGCTATGCAGCATCGTTGGGTAAAAGGAGCTTTGGCCGTTACGGGCAAGCTCCGTAAAGAAATTATGGACCGCAAACAATAAGTCAATAAGCTCGAGGAGGAGAACTGTATCCTGAAGGGCATCATCGCCAAGAAAATCATAACACCAACCGTGAAGAAGGAGGCATAATCACATGGGTATGGGCACTCCCCTTGGCAACTGCCAAGCTTGGGGGAGGTGCCCCGGTATCGTATCACCATCACACTCCTATCTTTACCGCTTTATTTAGTTTGATCCTTTTAGTAGTATCTTGATCTAGTAGATTCAAGTTTTGATTTCAAGTAGTTTTGAGTTTTGTATTGTGATCTCTTTTTGTAATCGAGTCCGTGTGCTATCTATAATAAAGATTAGTGTTGAGTCAAGGGCTTTGCTATGTTGTTATGATCTTGAGAAAGTAGAAAGAATAAAAGAGTTCATATTGATCTTATGGATAGTGATAACTTCACACATAGAAAGTATGAGGCATTAAAATTGTTGAGAGTTGATGAACATAGCCTTGGTCATCGTTGCAATTAATAGGAAGTGATAAGGAAAGAGGGGTTCACATATAAATATATTATCTTGGACACCTTTTATAGTTGTGAGCACTCATTAAGTATGACATGCTAAAAGAGTTGATGTTGGACAAGGAAAACAACGTAATGGTTTATGTTTTCCGACATCTCAGTTAAAGTATATTGTCATTGACCTTCCAAACATGTTGAGCTTGCCTTTCCCCCTCATTCTAGCCAAACTCCTTGCACCAAGTAGAAATACTACTTGTGCTTCCAAATATCCTTAAACCCAGTTTTGCCATGAGAGTCCACCATACCTACCTATGGATTGAGTAAGATCCTTCAAGTAAGTTGTCATCGGTGCAAGCAATAAAAATTGCTCTCTAAACATGCATGACTTATTAGTGCAGAGAAAATAAGCTTTGTACGAACTTGTTGTGGAAGTAATAAAAGCGATGGACTACATAATAAAGGTCCACATACAAGGGGCAATATAAAGTGACGTTCTTTTGCATTAAGATTTTGTGCATCAACCCTAAACGCGCATGACAACCTCTGCTTCCCTCTGCGAAGGGCCTATCTTTTACTTTATGTTTTTACTTTAAACTTCCCCTGTCAACCCCAAAACCTAATCCTAGACTACCAGGTAACAATTATAGCCACCTCTCGCCCCACCGCCCCTTTTAAGATTTGCACGTGCTTTTACGTTTTCACATGATGTTTGATACGTCCATTTTACATCATGCTTTTATATCAATATTTATTGCATTATGGGCTGTTATTACACATTATATCTCAATACTTATGGCTATTCTCTCTTATTTTACAAGGTTTACCATGAAGAGGGGAATGTCGGTGAATGGAATTTGGCCGGAAAACGAAAGAGACATTGAAACCTATTCTGCACAGCCCAAAAGTCCCAAACTCCACGAAACAACTTTTTGGATTTAATAAGAATTTCGAGCGAAAGAAATAGGCCGGGGCCCACACCTGTCCAGAGGCAGGCGCGCTTCTATAGGGCGCGCCCCTATCTCCTGGGCCCCCTGGTGGGCCTCCGACGTCCATCTTCTGCTATATCATCACTTTTTCCCTGAAAAAATTGTGGGAAAGCTTATGGGACGAAACTCCGCCGCCACGAGGCGGAACCTTGGCGGAATCAATCTAGGGCTCTGGTGGAGCTGTTCTGCCGGGGACACTTCCCTCCGGGAGGGGGAAATCATCACCAACGTCATCACCAACGATCCTCTCACCGGGAGGGGGTCAATCTCCATCAACATCTTCACCAGCACCATCTCCTCTCAAAACCCTAGTCCATCTCTTGTATCCAATCTTGTATCAAAACCACAAATTGGTACCTGTGGGTTGCTAGTAGTGTTGATTACTCCTTGTAGTTGATGCTAATTGGTTTACTTGGTGGAAGATCATATGTTCAGATCCTTTATGCATATTATTACTCCTCTGATTATGAACATGAATATGCTTTGTGAGTAGTTACGTTTGTTCCTGAGGACATGGGTGAAGTCTTGCTATTAGTAGTCATGTGAATTTGGTATTCGTTCGATATTTTGATGAGATGTATGTTGTCTTTTCCTCTAGTGGTGTTATGTGAACGTCGACTACATGACACTTCACCATTATTTGGGCCTAGAGGAAGGCATGGGGAAGTAATAAGTAGATGATGGGTTGCTAGAGTGACAGAAGCTTAAACCCTAGTTTATGCGTTGCTTCGTTAGGGGTTGATATGGATCCATATGTTTAATGATGTGGTTAGGTTTACCTTAATACTTCTTATTGTAGTTGCGGATGCTTGCAATAGGGGTTAATCGTAAGTGGGATGCTTGTCCAAGTTAGGGCAGTAACCAAGTACCGGTCCACCCACATATCAAATTATCAAAGTACTGAACGCGAATCATATGAACGTGATGAAAACTAGCTTGACGATAATTCCCAATGTGTCCTCGGGAGCTCCTTTCTCATTATTAGAAATTGTCCAGGCTTATCCTTTGCTACATAAAGGATTGGGCCACCTTGTTGCACTTTATTTACTTTATTTACTTGTTACTCGTTACTATTTATCTTATCACAAAACTATCTATCACCTACAATTTCAGTGCTTGCAGAGAAAACGTTACTGAAAACCGCTTATCATTTCCTTCTGCTCCACGTTGGTTCGACACTCTTACTTATCGAAAGGACTACGATAGATCCCCTACACTTGTGGGTCATCAATGTTCTTTCAAAGAGGTAATCAAATTGTAGGCTCCGTACATCATCTAATTCTATCTAGGATTATACCAATTTAGCAAGTAGTTTCTTAATAAATTGGTCGTATTATATGGGTTACTGCAGCTAGTTCTATCTAGGGTTACAGTAATTTAGTATGCAGGTTTCTTATTAAATCTTATATGTTGTTTTTCGCAGTTGAATGATTTCTTCTTCTTAATATAACATGTTGTTCTTGGTAGTGCATTACTACCTCTTATTCTTACTAATACAATCTAATTATGGAGTATGTGTTACCCTGTGAATCTTTGTTCACATGATTGATGACCATGTGTACTAACAAGTCGTGTCTGACTCTACAACTGCTGCTGCCAGACAAGCACATCTGTACTGCAGGATTAAACAAGAAACACCGGAGGATGATTATCCTATAGCCAAACATGCTCTAATAAAATATGTGGTCTACGAAATTGATATGTATTAACAGGGTTCAGATGATGCCAGTCAGATTGATATAGGTCAAGATCCTGGTAGTCTTCAAAATACTACTTCTCGGGTACAAATTTCTTGTACATCAGATTAGTACCACTTCTAAATGTTTGTCATGAACTATGTCTTTGAGTGCATTCATCCAGGCAATGTATGGTTGTACACTGGCACTACGGAAGAAGCACAACATAGTAGATGTACCTTCATCTTCAACTGCAGCAAGATCTACAGTGAATGACCCATCTATTCACATGGTTAAACTTCCTTTCCTGATTGTTAATTCATCGACGACTTGAACTTGTGTTGTAAAACATTTTTTAAAACTAGATGTGCATATGATCTATCCTAAATGGGTGTATGTTTTGTGCAGGGAATGTATCATATTAACCCGAAGGATGTATTTGCCGCAGAAATGTGCATTGGTCTTATGAGGAAATGTGGTCGCGCTATTCAAGATAGGAACAATTACTGGAACAAGGTAAAAAAATGCACCCATGAATAGGCTATATCATTAAAGCCTAAGTATATAAATGAAGAAAATTGGCATAAACTTGTGGATCACTGGTGTGAGGATCACTCAAATGTATGTGATACACACACTTCACTCTTCAACTTGTTACTCATGGACACATCGTACTAAATTTGAGCTTCATGTTGTAGGAACTTTGTGACAAGAAACAAGGAAAACCATCTACTTTGAAGCTGAGTCAAAACACTGCACCTACCAAATGTGTTTCTCACTTCAGACATATGGTAAGTATTTGTAGTACCTTATTGCAAAAGCTTTATGTTGGATTACTATATTTCTTGCAGTATTAATGTTTACCAATTGATGAATCTGATACAAGCCTAAGGACAACATTGATAATCAATCCGGTGGAGACTTGCTTGAACCCACGTGCACTACAAAGAAAGATCCTACATTGAGCCTATCTGCAAAAAAAACAAATTGCAAGTACTGCCAAATTTATAGGCTTCAAATGTATAGTCCGATCATAATTATCTAAACTATCAAACACTACTCTAATAATGTTATCAATCATATTGCAGAATGAATCGAGGATCAAGCATACACCATCAAAACTGCTTGATACGATCGCAATACCTAATGTAGAAATCATTGAGGAAAAGAGCTCCTCAAGAAGTTTCTTTCGAGCATGGGCATTTCATCCTCCTCCAGAAAGAATTCATCCTCTCGTGAACACATCCATGAGCTAGAACACATCATTGCAACTTAGTAGAAATTAAAGAACTCAATAAGAAGCAGCTACAAGAGATTGAATATTTCAAGATGGATCAGCAGAAGAAATCCACTGTCTTTGAAAAAGGCAAAGACATATGGAGGCAATGCTCAGTCACCTATTAAGGAAGTCCACCCAGTCAGCACAAGACAACATCTAAAAAACACCGATGGTCGCATGCTTATAGTCAACTTAATGTTCCTTTGTCCGAGACTGTCCTATGCTTCTCCTTGTAAAATGTCATGATTCACTTATAATGAAATATATGTTGCCAATATTTGAATTCTCATATTCCAGCGAATCAAAATTTGAATCAATTTTCCTAAAATTACAAATTAAATACAGACGTGCTCGCATATAATTAATTATATATGAATTGAAGCTTTTTTTCTACGTGCGACGATAATTGTGACATAACAATGTCTGGTCCCACTTGTAAGGTGCCACGTCTGCATCTTCTGGGCCCATTTGTCATCAATGTTGACCAGTCAAAGCTGATGCTGAGCTATTACTGACGGGAACATCAGCGATAAAACCCACGGCGGACCCACATGGAAGAAGCCACGTCAGCAACTACTGACCCACCCGTCAGAATATTTGACCGGTCAACCCAGTGGACCGAACACTATTGATAGGATTATCGCCGCCAAAAAGATCTTAGCCGGCAGATTGAGCTATCGTAGGTGACATTCTGGGTCATCGCCGAAAACGGCCATTGGTAACATTTTTTTTGTTCGTCACCTAAAATGCGCTCTTGCAAGACAAAAAAAGTGGTACCATCAAAAATTTATTTTCTATGACAACACTTTGGTGATGGTGGGGGTGACGGCCGGAAAATGACACGGGTCTATTTTTCATGAAGAAAAAGGGTTATACATGATACGAGTGGAACATCGCTAAATAGAGCAAAGTTTGTAGTGTCTGAGCACCCCTCTCTCTCTCTCTCTCTCTCTTTGAGAGATTTGAGTGTTTCCCTCATACTCCTTCATTCTCCTCACCCACAACAATTGGTTCATGATCATTTTAATCATTATATTGGGAATCACTCACTGGATATGTGTTGTTATGTTGCATGGACGAGGCGAACGGATCAAGGCACTAATGCAGGTATCAATCCCTATTTATGCAATGGATCCAATTGGGTTAATTTCACAAATCAATAGTGTGATCTGAAGAATTAAACACCACCTTGGCCGCATAACCATAGTCCTCTCGCCTTACATAGTCCACATGGAGTATCTATTAGATACAAGTCAATCGAATATGTTAGTTACACAAATATGGCATTGCAATAAAGTTAGTAGATTTTCCATGGGTATACTAACCATCTTTACCTACCCCTCCTTTGTTTTACACGGTACTAATGTTTGCATTTTTTGAGGAAATGATTATCTCAGAAGGAAACACTCTGGCCATGCGGTGAGTCAATGGGGTTACACCAAAGTACATTTTTGCCCTTGTAAATTCTCATACGGTTTGTGGTTAACCCTCCATCATTTTACATTTTCTACCAAAATACGGAACCACCTCACAATAGTTAACCTAGCTAGGTCCCACCTCTTAGGACATATGATTTTGCTAACCTACTCACGCTCCAGCCGTGCAGCGACAGGGGTGGGGATAACAAAATAATTCCAAAGATATTCAACCCTGCTCCCTTTATAATCCCCTCTCCTGCCGATCCCCGTAGCGAAACCCACTCTCATATCTTCTCAATAGAAAAACGTGTCATTTCGTGCAGGAAAAGAATGCATGACCAAGCCCTAGATCCACGAGGGGGCAAAGCCCAAGCCTTTTGTCCACACGACGTGGGTGCAGCCATGGCGTTGCTCTCGATCGCCGCATCTGGGAGCGGCCCCCATCCTTCTCCCTACCCAACCGAGGTTTGCATCTTTATTTCAATGGTTTCATGTCTTTTGTGGTCCAAGGCGCGGATGGTAGTGGTGGTCTCCATCTATAGATGGGAAGCACGAATAGGAATATGCAACAGCTTTGCAACGACGGATGTATATCAGAAATCTAAATCGAAATCTAGTGACGCGCGTTGGATTTCCGTTTGAATCTCATTTAATTTGCTTTAATTTATGCATGTATCTCGATCCGTAGTTAAGTTTTATGTTTATAATCGTGACACCAACCGGGACTAAAGGTCCTTCTGCCTCGGCGTCCACAGCAGCCACGTGGAGCACCGTTAGTCCCGGTTCGTGACACGACCGGGACAAAAAGTGGATGGCATTAGTCTCGATCTTGTAGTCCCGGTTGTAGAACCACGACTAAAGGGCCTCTGGAACCAAGACTGATGGCTCGTTTCCTACTAGTGTCGGCTGTGGAAGATAGCTCAAGTTTCACGTGTTACGATCTATTTTTGGTGTGATTATTATAGTTTTTACTACTTTCTGTGTATGGTGGCGGAATTTGATTTCCCTCCACGGGTGAGGTGCTAGTTTTCATTTTTCTGAAAAAATATCAAATCTATTATAAAAGTTAGTTTTCATTTTTTTTTACAAAGCAGCCGATTGGAGCGGCCTTTTCATTCATCGAGAGAGAGAAAGCGATGTTGCTGAGAAACTATGCTCGACTATTTTGGTATTGTGTCTCTTTGGTGATTTTAGGAGAGCGTTCAGTGAATTATATCTTAGCCTCTAGAGTCTACAATTTATACAGGTTTGTCTCGTTTGTGTTTTCCCTTTTTTTTCTTGTTCTTTTTCTTTTTTGGGGAGTGTTTTGTCTCGTTTGTGTGCTTAGCACAAAAGGTTGAAACCACCCCGCCGTCGCGCTCCGCCGTGCGCACGCTGTCCCCGTCGCAGAATATCTCATGCCCGGTCCGATGCCGCTGCCACCACATACAGGTTCTCGACTCTAACCGGTCTCCACTAGCGCCGGGGGTCTGGCCCGGAGAGACCAGTGGTGTATGCTGCAATCCGACGCTCCGATCCAATGCGGCCGCCGAATCCGCAATCCTTCTTTCCGCCCTAGAGGCTAGAGCCGCCGCGCACCGTAGCTCGCCGTGGCCACGGTCACCTCACGTCCCCAAACCCCTTTGCCTCCAACGCGCATCACCGCCGCCGCCGAGGAGTTCGATATTCCGATTTCATTTTCTAGGGCGTTGTTAATACTATATCCCAGCCCCTTACTAGATGTTTGTTGTTATGTTGCACGGATGAGGCGAAGGGATGAAGGCACTAATGCAGGTATCAATGCCTATTTATGCAATGGATCCAGTTGGGTTAATTTCCCAAATCAATAGTTCGATCTGGAGAATTAAACACCACCTTGACCGCATAACTATAGTCCTCTTGCCTTACATAGTCCATAGGGAGTATCTATTAGATACAAGTCAATCGAATGTGTTAGATACACAAATATGACATTGATATAAAGTTAGTAGATTTTCCATGGGTATACTAACCATCCTTACCTACCCATCCTTTGTTTTACACGGTACTGATGTTTGCATTTTTTGAGGGAATGATTGTTCTTAGAAGGAAACACTCTGGTCATGTGGTGAGACAATGGGGTTACACCAAAGTACATTTTTGCCCTTGTAATTCTCACATGGTTCGTGGTTAACCCTCCATCATTTTATACTTCCACCAAAATAGTGAACCACACCACAATAGTTAACCTAGCTAGGTCCCACCTCTTAGGACGTATGATTTTGCTAACCTACTCATGCTCCCGCCGTACGGCGGTGACGGGGGTGGGGGTAGTAAAATAATTCCATAGATATTCAACCCTGCCCACTTTATGATTAATCTCCTCACCCGCCGATCCTGTAGCGAAACCCTCTCTCATCTCTTCTCAATGGAAAAAATGCGTCGTTCCATGGAGCAAAAGAATGTGTGACCAAACCCTAGATCTGCGAGGGGCCAAAGCACAAGCCTTTTGTCCACACAACGTAGGTGCGGCCATGTCGTTGCTCTCGACCGCCGCATCTGGGAGCGGCTCCCATCCGTCTCCCTACCAAACCAAGGTTTGCATCTTTATGTCAATGGTTTCATGTCTTTTGTGGTCCGATGCACGGACGGTATCGATGGTCTCCATCGATAGATGGGAAACACGAATAGGAATATGCAACTGTTTTGCAATGACAGATGTATGTCAGAATTCTAGATCGGGATCAAGTGAGGTGCGTTGGATTTCGGTTTGAATCTCAATTAATCTGCTTAAATTTATCCATGTATCTCAATCCGTAGTTATGTTTAATGTTTATAATGGGATGTGGACCATAGCTCGAGTTTCAAGTGTTACTACAATTTTTTGTTTGATTATGATACTTTTTACTACTTTCTATGTATGGTGGCGGAATCTGATTTCCGTGCATGGGTGAGGTGCTAGTTTCGCTTTTTTGGCAAAAAGATCAATCTATTATAAAAGTTAGTTTTCGGTAAAAAAAAAATTACGAAGCGCCCGATTGGAACGGCCTTTTCATTCATTGAGAGAGAGAAAACGATGTTGCTGAGAAACTATTAAAGAGTATTTTGGTATTGTGCGTATTTGGTGCTTTTAGGAGAGCGTTGTGTGAATTATATCTTACTACCTCCGTCCTGGTTTATTGGTTCCCTTCGCATTTTGTACCAAAATTTGACCTTAAATTTAGCTAACAAATTTTTAATGTATGTCACAAAGAATAATATCATTAGAAACTATGTTCAAATACGAATCCAACGTTTAATATCTGCTGTCATGCATTATTATTTTGTTAGTTAGATATATGGTTAAAATTTGACACAAAATATTAAGGGGGCCAGTAAACCAGGACGAAGGTAGTAGTCTATAGTCTACAATTTATACAGGATTTGTCTTGTTTGTGTTTTTCCTTTTTTTATTGTTCTTCATCTTTTTTAGGAGAGTTTTGTCTCGTTTGTGTGATCAGCACAAACGGTTGAAACCACCCCACCGCCGCGCACGCTGTCCCCACCGCAGAACATCTCGACGTCCGGTCCGATGGCCACGCCGTCACATATAGGTTCTCAGCGCCAACCGCCGGTGCTCGCGCCGGGGTCTGTCTCGGAGAGACCAGTGGTGTAGGCTGCAATCCGATGCTCCGACCCAATGCGGCCGTCGAATCCCCAATCTTTCTCTGTGCCCTAGGGACTAGGGCTGCCGCCACATTGTAGCTCGCCGTGGCCACGGATGCCTCACGTCCCCAACCCCCCCCCCCCCCACCCACCCCAAGCCTCCAATGCACATCGCCGCCGCCGCCGAGGTGTTCGATATTCTGATTTTGTTTTCTAGGGCGTTGCTAATACTATGCCCCCCCTCATTGGATGTGTGTTGTTATGTTGCATAGATCGGGTGAAAGGATCAAGACACTAATGCAGGTATCAATCACTATTTATGCAATGGATCCAGTTGGGTTAATTTCCCAAATCAATAGTGCGGTCTGGAGAATTAAACACCGCCTTGGCCGCATAACCATAGTCATCTCGGCTTACATAGTCCAGAGGGAGTATCTATTAGATACAAGTCAATTGAATATGTTAGATACACAAATATGGCATTGCAATAAAGTTAGTAGATTTTCCACCATCCTTACCTACCCCTCCTTTGTTTTACACGGTACAGATGTTTCCATTTTTTGAGAAAATGATTATTCTTAGAAGGAAACACTTTGGTTATGTGGTGAGGCAATGGGGTTACACCAAAGTACATTTTTGCCCTTATAAATTCTCACACGATTTGTGGTTAATCCTCCATTTTACATTTTCCACCAAAATACCAAACCACATCACAATAGTTAATCTAGCTTGGTCCCACCTCTTAGGACGTATGACTTCGCTAACCTACTCATGCTCCCGCTGTGCAACAGTGGCGGAGGTGGCGGTAGTAAAATAATTACATAGATATTCAACCCTGCCCCCTTTATAATCTCCTCTCCCGCTGATCCCCATAGCGAAACCCTCTCTCATCTCCTCTCAATGGATAAGCATGTCGTTCCATGGAGGAAAAGAATGTGTGGCCAAGCCCTAGATCTGTAAGGGGGCAAAGCCCAAGCCTTTTGTCCACACGACGTGGATGTGGCCATGGCGTTGCTCTTGATCGCCGCATCTGGGAGCGGCTCCCATCCGTCTCCCTACCCAACCGAGGTTTGCATCTTTATTTCAATGGTTTCATGTCTTTTGCTGTCTGAGGCGCGATGGTATCGGTGGTCTCCATAGATAGATGGGAAACAAGAATAGGAATATGCAACTATTTCGCAACGACGGATGTATGTCAGAATTCAAGATCGGGATCTAGTAGTGTAAGTTAGATTTCGGTTTGAATCTCAACTAATTTGCTTTAATTTATGCATGTATCTCGGTATGTAGTTATGTTTTATGTCTATAATGGGATGTGGACGATAGCTCAAGTTTCACATGTTACTATCTATTTTTGGTTTGCTTATGATACTTTTTACTACTTTCAATGTGTGGTGGTGGAATCTGATTTCCCTGCATTTTCTTTTGCAAAAAGATCAAATCTGTTATAAAAGTTAGTTTTTGATTATTTTTTTACGAAGCTGCCGATCGGAACGGCCTTTTCATTCATCGAGAGAGAGAAAACAATGTTGCTGAGAAACTATGCATGAGTATTTTGGTATTGTGTGTCTTTGGTGCTTTTAGGAGAGCGTTGTGTGAATTATATCTTACTACCTCCGTCCTGGTTTATTGGTTCCCTTCGCATTTTGTGCCAAAGTTGGACCTTAAATTTAACTAACAAATTGTCAATGCATGTCACAGAAAAATAATATCATTAGAAATTATGTTCAAATACGAACCAGACGATATAATTTCTGATGCCATGCATTATTATTTTGTTAGTTAAATATATGATAAAAATTTGACACAAAATACTAAGGACCAATAAATCAGGACGGACTTAGTACTCATAGAGTCTACAATTTATACACGTTTGTCTCGTTTGTGTTTTTCCTTTTTTCTTGTTCTTTTTCTTTTTTGGGGGAGTTTTGTCTCGTTTGTGTCATCAGCAGAAAAGGTTGAAACCACCCTACCACCGTGCATGTTGTCCCTGCCGCAAAACATCTCGGGTTCGGTCCGATGGCCGCCACCGCCACATACTGGTTCTCGGCGCCAACTGCCGGCGCTCACACCGGGGATCCAGCCCGGAGAGACCAGTGGTGTAGGCTGCAATCCAAAGCTCCGACCCAATGCGGCCACCGAATCCCTAATCCTTCTCTGTGCCCTAAAGGCTACTGTTGTTGCCTCACTATAGCTCGCCGTGGCCGCAGACGCCTCACGTCCCCAAACCCCTCCGCCTCCAACGCGCATCGCCGCCGCCGCCAAGGTGTTCGATATTCCGATTTCATTTTTCTAGGGCGTTGTTAATACTACATCCCCCCTGATTATATGTGTGTTGTTATGTTGCATGGATGAGGCGAAAGGATCAAGGCACTAATGCGGGTATCAATCCCTATTTATGCAATGGATCCAGTTGGGTTAATTTCCCAAATCAATAGGGCGATCTAGAGAATTAGACACCACCTTGGCCGGATAACCATAGTCCTCTCGCTTTACATAGTCCGGAGGGAGTGTCTATTAGATACAAGTCAATCGAATATGTTAGATACACAAATATGGAATTTCAATAAAGTTAGTAGATTTTTCATGGGTATACTAACCATCCTTACCTACCCATCCTTTGTTTTGCACGGTACTGATGTTTGCATTTTTTTGAGGAAATGATTCTTCTTAGAAGGAAACACTCTGGTCATGTGGTGAGACAATGGGATTACACCAAAGTACATGTTTGCCCTTGTAAATTCTCACACGGTTTGGGGTTAACCCTCCATCATTTTACATTTTCCACAAAAATACTGAACCACATCACAATAGTTCACCTAGATAGGTCCCACCTCGTAGGACATATGATTCCGCTAACCTACTCAGGCTCCCGCCGTGTGGCGGCGGCGGGGGTGGGGGGTAGTAAAATAATTCCGTAGATATTCAACCCCGCCCCCTTTATAATTTCCTCTTCCGCCGATCCCCGCAGCGAAACTCTCTCTCATCTCTTCTCAATGGAAAAACATGTCGTCTCGTGGAGGAAAAGAATGCGCGACCAAGCCCTAGATCTGCGAGGGGGTAAAGCCCAAGCCTTTTGTCCACACGACGTGGGTGCAGCCATGGCATTGCTCTCGATCGCCACATCTGGGAGCGGCTCCCATCCGTCTTCCTACCCAACCGAGGTTTGCATCTTTATTTCAATGGTTTCATGCCTTTTGTGGTTCGAGGTGCGGATGGTATGGGTGGTCTCCATTAATAGATGAGAAACACGAATAGGAATATGCAACTGTTTTGGAACGACAAATGTATGTCCGAATTCTGGATCGGGATCTAGTAATGCGCGTTGGATTTCAGTTTGAATCTCAATTAATTTGCTTTAATTTATGCATGTATCTAGATCCGTAGTTATGTTTTATGTTTATAATGGGCTGCGGATGATAGCTCAAGTTTCACGCGTTACTATCTATTTTTGGTTTGATTATGATACGTTTTACTACTTTCTATGTATGGTGGTGGAATCTGATTTCCCCTACTTGGTGAGGTGCTAGTTTTTGTTTTGTTTTTTTGCAAACAGATCAAATCTATTATAAAAGTTAGTTTTCAGGTATTTTTTATGAAGCGGCCGATTGGAACGGCCTTTTTATTTAGAGAGAGAGAGAGAGAGAGAGAGAGAGAGAACGATGTTGTTGAGAAACTATGCAAAAGTATTTTGGTATTGTGTGTCTTTCGTAGTCTTAGGAGAGCGTTGTGTGAATTATATCTTACCACGTCCGTCCTGGTTTAAGGATTCCCTTCGCATTTTGTGTCAAATTTTGACCTTAAAATTTAACTAACAAATTGTTAATGCATATCTTAAAACAATAATATCATTAGAAACTATGTTCAAATACGAATCCAATGATATAATTTCTCGCGTCATGCATTACTATTTTGTTAGTTAAATTTATAGTTAAAATTTGACACGAAATACTAAGGGGTCCAATAAACCAGGACAGAGGTAGTAGTCTCTAGAGTGTACAATTTATATTGGTTTGTCTCGTTTGTGTTTTTCCCTTTTTCTTGTTCCTTTTCTTTTTTGAGGAGACTTTTGTCTCGTTTGTGTGATCAACACAAAGGTTGAAAGCACCCGGCCGCAGAACATCTCGGCGTCCGGTCCGATGGCCGTCGCCGCCACCGCCACATACAGGTTCTCGACGCCAACCGCCGGCTGCTCGTGCCGGGGCTCCGGCCCGGAGAGACCAGTGTCGTAGGCTGCAATTCGACTCTCCGACCCAGTGCGGCCGCCGAATCCCCAATCCTTCTCTATGACCTAGAGGCTAGAGCTGCCGCCGCATTTTAGCTCACCGAGGCCGCGAACGCCTCACATCCCGAAACCCCTCCGCCTCAAACGCGCATCACCACCGCCGCCGAGGTGTTCGATATTCCGATTTCGTTTTCTAGGGCATTGTTAATACTATAACCCCCCCCCCCCCCTCATTGGATGTGTGTTGTTATGTTGCATGGATGAGGTGAGAGGATCAAGGCACTAATGCAGGTATCAATCCCTATTTATGCAATGAATCCAGTTGGGTTACTTTCCCAAATCAATAGTGCGATCTGGAGAATTAAACAACACCTTGGCCGCATAACCATAGTCCTCTTGCCTTACATAGTCCAGAGGGAGTATCTATTAGATACAGGTCAATCGAATATGTTCAAGACACAAATATGGCATTGCAATAAAGTTAGTAGATTTTCCCTGGGTATACTAATTATCCTTACCTACCTACCCCTCCTTTGTTTTACATGATACTGATGTTTGCATTTTTTGAGGAAATCATTATTCTTAGAAGGAAACACTCTGGTCATGTGCTGAGACAATGGGGTTACACCAAAGTATATTTTTGCCCTTGTAAATTCTCACACGGTTTGTGGTTAACCCTCCATCGTTTTACATTTTCCACCAAAATATTGAACCACATCACAATAGTTAACGTAGCTAGGTCCCACCTCTTAGGAACGTTTAAGTTCGCTAACCTACTCATGCTCCCGCCGTGCGGTGGCGGCGGGGATGGCGGGTAGTAAAATAATTCCATAGATATTCAACCCTGCCCCCTTTATAATCTCCTCTCCCGCCGATCCCTGTAGCGAAACCCTCTCTCATCTTTTCTCAATGGAAAAACACGTCATTCCGTGGAGGAAAAGATTGTGTGACCAAGCCCTAGATATGCGAGGGGCACAACCCAAGCCTTTTGTCCACATGACGTGGCTGTGGCCATGGCGTTGCTCTCGATCGCCGCATCAGGGAGCGGTTCCCATCCGTCTCCCTACCCCAACCAAGGTTTGCATGTTTATTTCAATTATTTCATATCTTTTGTGGTCTGAGGCGGGGATGGTATCAACAGTCTCCATTAATAGATGGGAAACACGAATAGGTATATGCATATGTTTTGCAACGATGGATGTATGCCAGAATACTAGATCGGGATCTAGTGATGCGCGTTGGATTTTGGTTTAAATCTCAATTAATTTGCTTTAATTTATACATGTATCTCGATCCGTAATTATGTTTTATAGTGGATGATAAATCAAGTTTCACGTGTTACTATCTACAAAGTTGTGCATGTATTTCTTCCTCTCAAAGAAAAA
The DNA here is from genome assembly GCA_021437245.1 of Aegilops speltoides. NCBI lineage: Eukaryota > Viridiplantae > Streptophyta > Magnoliopsida > Poales > Poaceae > Aegilops > Aegilops speltoides. The sequence continues at coordinate 78,328,384 of CM038147.1, read as the reverse complement.
AAATCTCAACTTCATCTCAAAATTAAAAAGAAAACTTTCTCACAATGCGTGAACATCACATCCATCTCAAAAAGAAAAAAGAAAAGCCTACAAAACATCTTAAAATAAAAAAGAAACAAAAATCTCACTTCCATCTTTAAAAAATAATCTCCAAAAAAAACTTTTCTCAAAAGAAAAAAAGGTCTCAATTTCGCCTTCCAAAAAAAATCAAAAAATTTCTCAATTTCATCTTCCAAAAGAAATCAAAAAGTTTCTTGGCACGGCCAACCAGCATGCGCCACGTGGCCATGCTGGTTGGCGCCATTCTCCCATTGGTTAATGTGTTTGATTTTTTGTGCGAGTATGATACTTTTTACTACTCCCTCCGTCCCATAATATAAGACGCTTTTTGACACTAGTATAGTGTCAGAAAACGTCTTACACTATGAGACAGAGAGAGTACTTTCTATGTATGGTGGCGGAATCTGATTCCCCTACTTGATGAGGTGCTAGTTTCCGTTTTTCTTTTTCCAAAAGATCAAATCTATTATAAAAGTTAGTTTTCGATATTTTTTTACGAACGGCCATCTGGAACGACCTTTTCATTCATTGAGAGAGAGAAAATGTTGCTGAAAAACTATGCAAGAGTATTTTCGTATTGTGTGTCTTTGGTGCTTTTAGAAGAGCGTTGTGTGAATTATATCTTAGAGCATCTCTAGCAGACAGCGTAAAAGCGGTCAAATCCTTATAATTTTCGGTTTTGAAGGTTTTGGTCGAAAATGTGTAAAGAATAGACACCATAAAAGTGGTCAAACCCGTAAATATTTTTTAGGCCACAGAAAACCCACACCCGAGACCCTTGTATTTGAAGGCTCGGAGGCCAAATTGAGGGTGCACCTTATACCGGTCGACGCTGGCTGTGGGTAGATTTCTTGCCCCAAATGTCACCGGACCGACACGGGAGTCCGGAATCTAACGTATCCGTTGCATCCAGTCCTTCTCCGCTGTCTCCAACCACGCACGCGTCAATCTGGTGAGGTCCCGATCCAATTCCCCTACTTTCCCCTATCGTATTTGTATAGCAGTAGCCCTTTCGGTCCTCCTCCGTCATCTCCGCCATGGTCGTTCATGTCGGCGGCTTTGATGGGGCTGGCCTCCCGCGACTCCTGCGGCCTAGGTCGAGGTAGTGGCGGCAAGGGCCAGAGCGACGGGAGCGAGGGGGCGGCCGGGCAGGGGAACGACGAGGGGAGGCGGGAGAGGATGGCGGGCAGCGGCCTGGACGGGCAGCCGGCTGAGCGACCAGAGGAACAAGAAAACAATTGTAGAAGACGACCCAGGAATATTCATTTGCGGTGGGGAATATATGGTTTTACAGGTGCGTTTGCAAGGTTTATTTTGTACAAGGCAAAATCGGCCTGAAAAACACATTTTATGCTGCCTAAAAAAAGACCTTTTTCAGGCCGCGAGTTTTCAGTGTCTGTTAGAGATGCTCTTTAGTCTCTAGCGTCTACAATTCATACAGTTTTGTCTCGTTTGTGTTTTTCCTATTTTTCGTTCTTTTTCTTTTTTGAGGAGAGTTTTGTGTCGTTTGTGTGCTCAGCACAAAAGGTTGAAAAATACACCACCCCGCCGCCGCGCTCCGCCGTGCGCACGCTGTCCCCGCCGCAGAACATCTCGGCGTCCGGTCCGATGGCCGCCGCCGCCACATACAGGTTCTCGGCGCCAACCGCCGGCCGCTCGCGCCGGGGGTCCGGCCCGGAGAGACCTAAGTAGTGGTGTAGGCTGCAATCCGACGCTCCGACCCAATGCGGCCGCCGAATCCCCAATCCTTCTCTGTGCCCTAGAGGCTAGAGCTGCCGCCGCACCGTAGCTCGCCGTGGCCGCGGACACCTCACGTCTCCAAACCCCTCCGCCTCCAACGCGCATCGCCGCCGCCGCCGCCGAGGTGTTCGACATTCCGATCTCTTTCGTTTTTTAGGGTGTTGGTAATCCTGTATTCCCCCCTCTCGAATTCAGGAGCTGCCGTTGGAGTTTTGCTTAGCAACTATGAGTTCAATTTATAACGTTAGTACCTGATCGTATGTCCCAGTTCACTACTGTGCTTAGCAGCTGATAGTTATCTGCAAAATGGAAAAATCCACACTTATGTTGTGCATTGTGTCCTGAATCCTGACCCCCTAATCAGTCTCTCTTTTCGGCTCTGATACTTTTGTACCCCTAATCAGTCATATAACCATTATGTGAGTGTGTTACGCATGTGTTGATGAAGTTACTGTCAATGCAGGTTCCTCAGGATGATGAGGCTATACCGGATGGAGAATTAAGCGAGGTCCCCGTTTCAACTTATGTTAACTCGTTGAAGAATGAGTTCGCGACACTTCGTTCCGCTGAGATTAAGGTGCTTTGAAACCACACATTCTGTACTCCCCTCCGCATTTATTAATCAGATATTCCCGGTGTCATTTGTCTGATTGTTATAAATTTTTTTCCAGGATATGGTAGAGAATAACAAGATTAAGCTCAGCACCATTATGCAGAGCAATCGCGGTTCTTCAACAATCTGGCAAACGAGTGCATTGGATGGTACAGGTTTAGCCGCGAATCTGCTGACACCTAGGCAAGACGATGCGTCGTGCTCAACGCTTGGTCTTGAACTGTGCCTTGCTGAGAAAGATGGTGGCAGTTCTCAAGAAGATAGTCCGTATGGCACATCGACTGCTACTTTGGGTGGAATTCTCACTGCAGAGAATGCTAATAAGCCAATTGAACTACCAAAAGTGTCAGACCTTCCACCTTATACAACATGGGTGTTTTTGGACAGGTCTGTTTCATATCACAGGCACTTCCCAACCTCCCCAAAACTGATGCAGATGTATTAAATATTGAATCTCTGTGTGTCGCTACTGCACGGTTGACGTAGAGAGCAGCAGCAACAGCTTATGATTAGATTGAGGGCATGCTTTGAATGGAAGTGTTTGCTGATAGGGATTTTAATAGTATATTTTGTACATAAGAGTTTTACTTTTGTCCTTTTGCAAGAGTAAGGTCTCGTATTGTTTCTGAGACAAAAGATATATCGGGGTTTCATGCAGGAACCAGAGGATGACGGAAGACCAATCTGCATTTCATCGACAAAATATTTACTATAATGCACATTGTGGTGAAGCTTTAATGTTCAGTGATAGTGAAGGTGAAGTTGTTGAGGATGAAGAGGAGAAAAGGGAATTCAAAAGCTCTGAAGATTGTTTTATTCGGTAAACAAACTTGGGGTTTCCATTGTTTTCTTTTGCATTACTTTACCTTACCTAGTTTAACTTCTGCATTTATTTGTGACTGACATCTGCTATGGTTTAAGAATCACAGTTTTTTGAATGATCGCTATTGCACTTACTTTTCTTTAAAACAATAAGTTTGTCGTATTTTCCTTTAGAGATTGCACACACTTTACTTTAAATTTAAAGATTGTCACAACTTTATTTCACAAGACATAATATACCAAGATTTATACAGTATTAAAGGAGTGCAAATACAAAATATCACTTTTGTAATTATTGTGGCATGCATAGGTCCACTTCATTTTCATGTAGTAGAGAACTTCAATAGCAATAAGTTACACATGTGTGGCTTTTTTACTTTTTTACCTAGGGGTCTCTTCTGTTGCTGCTGCTGTCTAATTATTTTTCATTGTGGGAGCATAATCAAACTAGCCTAGCTTGGACCCCCAGAAAAGTAAGGTTATTTAGTTTTATCCAAACTGGGTGCAGGATTTGCTTTTACCATATTGTTCAGGAATAAAATTATCGAGTTTACACTGTCTCCCTCTAATCTGAGTAGTCTGTTGATGAGTTTACATCTTTCTTAAACTTGATAAATCAACAATATATTTTGGCTTCTGCTATAAGATGTCTTTCTCTCACTGGGCATTTTGATGTTTTGGTGTAATAATTTATGTTCCTCCTCTACTTTCATGTTAGGATGACCATTGACGAATGTGGCATGTCTGATGAAGTGCTGGAGACCCTAGCTCAATGTTTTGAGAAGACTGCTGGTGATATAAAGGTTAGTTTTCTCTTCATAGTCAGTTAATCTCAATAGCATTCTGGCCATTTGGGCTTTTCCTTTTCCATTGACAATAACACACATAGCCCTACTTTTACAGGCCAGATATGAGATCTTACAAGGAGAGAATACTGAAAGTTCTTCCAAAGAAGTGTCCAAACTTAATGCCAAACTGAAAGATATCTACCACGATAAAGATTTGGCTGCAGCATTGGATTCCTTCGATAATCTCTTTTGTCGGCGATGTCTAGTATGTTCATCTATCAATCGTCATGTGATATATGTAATGCCTCTTGTTGCTGATGAATATTCTTCTCATCCTGACATTGGCAGGTTTTTGATTGCAAACTACACGGGTGTTCTCAAGATTTAATATTTCCTGTAAGTTTTGTTCCAGAATTATTTCCAAAATTACGTGTTTTTTCTTATTTGTGCCTTCTTCATACAGGCAGAAAAGCAATCACCTTGGAACAGCATGGATGATGTACCATGTGGTATTCATTGTTATAAGCTGGTTCGTATTTTATGGTGTATATGACTTCTGAAAAGCTGCTTGTCTTCTCTGACAATTTTAATTACGAAAGATAAGCACCGACTTGCATTGATACTGTTCTCAAACCATATATTGCCAGGCCACCAAACACAAAGATTCAGTTGCATCCTCACAACATAATTCTCCAAGCACAAGAAGTTCTCGGAAGAAGGATGCACATCAAATGGAGAATAACTCAGCTTTAGTGGAAGATCGTATTTATTCGATGGAGGAAACAAATAATGAGCATTCAGCAACAGATGGTCATGATAGTTCGAGGAAGGAAGAATTAGTCGATAAGAATATATGCAGGCAAGAAGACAATCTTGTATCCTGGAAGGTGATTGAGCAAGAGCTTCTAGTTAAAGGTGTGGAGATTTTTGGAAGGAACAGGTTGGACCTTTCTCCTCATGACTGAATTTATACCTTGAACTTAATGTTAATGTGTTGCTTACTACTCCCTCTGTAAAGAAATATAAGAGTGTTTAGGTACGCTCTTATATTTCTTTATGGAGGGAGTATTATACAACCAGTGAGGTCAAAGTTCCTATGTAGCTTTGAATAACCTGTCAACATAATTCTTGAACTAAGTAAGGTTATGTGTGAAGGGTTATACTCCGCCATTTGGAAGATTTTGATCATGGATCCTTAATGAGTAATGTTTATCCATAATTCTTCATGCCTTCTACTTACCTCATCATCATCCTACAAGTGTTAAGCTGTAGTGGGGATTGGATAAACGTTGGAGAATGGATTGTTTAAAAATTCTCTGTTATTGGAAATTGCATGGACTATGACTATCGGCTTAGAAACATAACTACAAAAATATTTCCACTAACGATATAATTTTAAAATTTTGACTCCACAGTCCCACTACCACTTATATTTTTTAGGGCACTGATTTTTTTTTGCTAGGGTGCAAAACTACTCATTTTCCATGAAGATTTGCAAGCACGTATCACTTGCATCTGTCCTATTTTCTTGAATTGTTGACAGTCGGAAGTTATTCTTGGGATTTTACTGCTCACAGTGGGAGCAAATAACTCCGGGGGCTGAATCATCGCTCTCCATTATCATTATTGTAGTCATAGGTTTACCCTGCTTTCCGGAATCAATAGTCATAAGACTGAACCTGTGGGTTTATTTTCATGCAGTTGTTTAATTGCTCGGAACGTTCTTGCTGGACAGAAAACATGCAGTGATGTTTTTCAGTATATGAATTATATTGAGAACAGCAGCACATCAGAGGTTTTTAACGGTGTTGATTCTCTTGTTAAAGGATTCATAAAAGTAGGTTCAGTCTACTCTATATATTTTTACCCGGGTGGTATCTTATGTCAGTGCTGCCGATGTTGACATCACAGGGACATGGGTTGGGCCTGGGATCACGGCGTCCTAGAAAGCGAGGAAGGGTCAAGCATGCCTCAAGATCTACAGTCTACCGTTTCATAAGGAAAAGGATTGCAGCAATGAAGGGTGAGCTTCGTCAGCATTACAATCCATGTGGTTGTCAATCGGCATGTGGGAAACAGTGTCCATGTCGGAAAAATGATACATGCTGTGAGAAATTCTGTGGGTGAGTTAATTGGTTTCCTTTACAAATTTTGCATCATTATGCTTAAGTTTGTATGCATTTGAAGTATATAGATATATTTTTCTTCTATGTATTGACTTATCGCTGATCTCTCCCATGGTCTAACCTACTTTTGCCCTCTGCTTCAGTGTGGCTTGGTTTGATACTCATCCTTTGTTTAGGCTAGCTAATTTCCCGGGCGTTGCAACGGGGGCATACATATTCTAGTGATCCTCCCGTCCAACACTCCATGAACTTTTCATAATTAACGTTATCCTCATGTCTAAAGAATGATACTCTCCATAAGTAACGTGATCCCCCCGTCCAAAGAACGATACTCTATAATTAACGTGATCCTCCCGTCAAACACTCGATGATACTTTCCATAATTAACGTAATTCCCCCCTTCAAAGAATGATACTCTCCATAATTAATGTGATCCTCCCGTCCAAAGAATGATACTCTCGATAATTAACGTGAAACCAATAAACTTATGAAACCAAACCAGACCACGACGTACCATCACGACCGCAGACTCCACTTTAATAGTAGAGATTATGCTTGGTTAGTCCTATTGTAGGTGAACTGAGGCTGCTTGTCCTCCTGGATATGAATATCATTGCACATGTATCATATATTTATAGATGCAGTTTGCTTTAATTTTCTGTTATATTGCTTAATGTACCGACTGAGTACTGTGTAGTTGAGTTACTGTCTCATGACACGTTACCATCCTTGAACTCTTTATAGAGAATATCTAAGCTATTGGATTCAAAAAAGATTTTACGAAGCTGCATAATAGATGGATCAACTCTCAGAAAAGAATGAAATCCAATACTCCCTCCGATCCATATTAATTGTCACTGAAACGGATGTACCTAGACGTATTTCAGTGCTAGATACATACCTTTGAGCGACAACTAATATGGATTGGAGGGAGTACTACTCTTAGGTCCTCGATAATTTGTTATTATTACTTCATTTGAGAAATTCCAATTATGATTGTAATGAGCTATACAGACGGATGAACACACATACGGTAGCATGCAAACAATTTGGTATCCTCATCCTTATGTCATCATTTACAGATTGTTATTTGTTATGTGGAATTTTATGCTCTTTGCATTCCAGGTGTCCGAAAGCGTGCAAGAATCGTTTTGGAGGCTGTAATTGTGCAAAGGCTCAGTGTCGCAGCCGCCAGTGCCCATGCTTTGCTGCTGACAGGGAATGTGATCCTGATGTGTGCAGAAAGTGTGGGGTAGGGTATGTATCTGCAACTGGGGAATCTTTGAAAGATTTTGTAGTTAATTTTTAATGATCTGTTTAGACAGACTTGTGATTTTTGTTCTTTGCACTCTATGATCCAACCTGTACCAGAGTAGTTCAAAATTACTATTCTCAATTTTTTTTAATCTCAAGATACTCATTTCTGCATCTAAAGCTTAAACAATGGGACTGAATTTAAGTTCATAAAATAAATTTGTAGCCATCAGCCATAGCTGACAATCATCATGCCTATTAATTTGATATGATGTTGCCCATTTGCTAGCATAGTTAATTGAATGCTCATGTGTACCAGTGCATTGTTTAAAGGGGGTGAAAACATCTATGTTTCCCATTTGTTTATGCACTTTGTTTAACAACAACAACAACAACAACAACAAAGCCTTTAGTCCCAAACAAGTTGGGGTAGGCTAGAGGTGAAACCCATAAGATCTCGCAACCAACTCATGGCTCTGGCACATGGATAGCAAGCTTCCACGCACCCCTGTCCATAGCTAGCTCTTTGGTGATACTCCAATCCTTCAGGTCTCTCTTAACATCTATGTTTCCCATTTGTTTATGCACTTTGTTTACCTCTCCTAAAATCTGACGTAATGATAACTGTGCAAATAAATTAGAACAATATCTGATGGGTATTTACCTGAACTTCGAAAGTTACTTTCTGAAATCATGTCATGATAGGAAATCTTCTGACTTTGTAGCTTACTTCAATTGTTAATTTGTTATGCATGTATGTAGAGTTAAACAGCAAATCTTGGACAGCAACTTCAGTTGAGTAACTTAATTTTGAAAGCAACCTCAGATGTATAAAGTCAGAGTTATCCAGTCATGCTAAAAAGGGTGTTCCATTAGTGCCTTGTGGAAGTGGTTTGCTCCATAAGTTTTTTAGAACAACATTGAACTGTTCCTTTTCTAACCTACAGGTGCGGTGATGGTTCATTGGGTGTCCCCAACCAAAGAGGTGATAATTATGGATGTCAGAACATGAAACTGCTTCTTAGACAACAACAAAAGGTAAACAACAATGCACTTATGCTATCAAATGTTGTGGACATCTTGTTTATAATTTCTTTGAGTCGATACTTGGTTTGATGACTTCTAATCATGCCCCTTACTAAACTAAAGATAAAGATAAGGACAGCAAATACTTTGTGTGCGTAACTGCAGGCTCATGTCCAATCCATTACCCAGTTGTACTTATAGATAGTTTCACCAGACCATGGTCTGAATTGCTATATGCTATTTAAACATGATTTAAGTGTTAGATCTCTTTTGAGCTACCTTTCATTACTTTGAAGCCTGTATCCCATATAGACCCTTTAGGAACTGATTCCTTATGAGCGTTGGTTTTTCTTGGTTATGGGTTTTCCGAGCCAGCTATGAACCAATTAGGATACTAAAACAAACTGATACCGTAAACTTGATTCAAGTCTGATACTTTATTCAGCAAAAACTTTTCTTACCATCAATTGAAGTTTAGTAGCCTTTGAGGACAGCATTTTTTCTTCTGAAATAATGGAAAAAAGAAAATTGGATAATGCCACCTTTGTTTTTTTAGAAGGGCACTAACAGATATTGAAGGCAAATTGCATTTTTATGTTCACGATTGACTTAATGTTGTGACACGACACATCGGATACCCGGTAAAACACATGCCTCCCTATAAATATTCACTTTTCTTAGGGAAATAAAATACTCACTTTCTTTTAGAATGTCCTGCTCCTCTTTCGAACAAACATATATATTTTTTAGGCCTGTTGATGGTCTTGAATTAGTGTGACTTTTGTTTCAGGTCGTACTTGGGAGATCTGATGTTTCTGGCTGGGGAGCATTCGTTAAGGTAAAATTGTTCCTTTCATCCTCTTCATCACTCTTTTTCTGTACTCCAGAATGATGTGGAAAGCATGAATATCTTTTCCACAATCTTCAGAATACTGTTGGCAAGGATGACTGTCTTGGGGAGTACACTGGGGAGCTTATCTCTCATAGGGAAGCAGCCAAGCGTGGACAGAGATATGACCGTGAGAATTCATCATTCCTTTTCAACTTAAATACTGAGGTACGTGTGCAGAAATATACCAGTTACAGTATGCAAACATTCACGGTTACATGCGGGACTGATCACTAGATTTAGCTATAGTGCTTTTGCATGAGCTGAGTTATTCTCCTTGTCAGCTCGGTTTATTCAAAAACCTGTATTTTATATCTGATCCAGACGCTAGCTGTTGCTTATGCATACTCTTTGGATGCAGTTTGTTCTCGATGCCTTCAGGATGGGCAACAAGCTGAAGTTTGCCAACCATTCCCCTGATCCGAATTGCTATGCCAAGGTTATGTTTGTAGCAGGCGACCATAGGGTGGGCATATTCGCCAATGAGCGGATTAATGCAGGCGAGGAGATTTTTTATGATTACCATTACGCGCCTAATGAAGCACCAGCGTGGGCTCTGAAGGCTGATGATGCCACTGGAGCGAAAGACCCCGGTCAATCTTCCAGTGCAAGCGCAAAGAAGGCTGATACCCCTGGAGCGAAAGACCCCGGGCAATCTTCCAGCGGACGAGCAAAGAGGCCTCGAAAGTCTTCCAGAGGGCGACCGAGGAAGCATGCCCGGTGAAGAAACACCATTGGTTGATTCTTTTTGTCGCGGGGCTGAAATTCAGAAGCTATCTCAGCACCTTAATTTTGAACTTTGACATTCGTTGGCACCTTTATCAGCACTCCTTGTGGATGGAGCATGAACCATTTAATAAGTGTCGGGTTTTATTCAGCCCTAGGGCTTGTAATAAGGTGCCCACGCCGTAGCGGCGATTGGGGTCAGTGGTGTTGCGGGCATCCGGTCTATTTGGCTGGAAACTGCTCCGGACGCTGTATCAGTTTCGGTGGCCGGCGATCATGCTATGCCGTTGGTTTAATTGAATACCTATCTTCAGCGTATGTTGTGCTCTGTGCCCAGCACAGCGAGGTTTTTGCCTTTCTTGGTGTGTTTTCCCTTTCCAGACCTCACAGGTTGATCCAGGCTTGATGACGGTCGTTGCGAGAGATTTGTTGTTCGAGCAACACGCCCTGCCGTCATGGCTTGCTGGTTTGGCAAGCAAGATGCAAGGGCCCTCTGTCAAATGTACTCAATATGAGTACATTTGATGGACGGTTAAGGTAAGATGGAGATAGTTGGTGAGGTCTGATGGAAAAGTTCAGAGATCAGAGATCTGTCACTTGTAGACCGTTGCAAAAAGAGCATTATCGACGAGTTCAGAGATCTGTCACCTAGGGCTCTAGATTTTTCCGGTAACAGATTAATCTGATTAGCAAATTATGAAAAAAGCTCTTAATCGAAGTGTTTGTAGTATGGATGCTATAGTATTCCTAGATTTCTTCTGTTGTCTGGTCAAAGATTATATGCTTCGATTCTTAGATCATTTTTTGTGGGGAAGTTTATATGCTGTAATTCTTAAAACATTTGCTCAGTTTGGGACAGCTTTTATACATGAGCAGGTTATATCATCAATGAAGCGATGGACAACATACATGCCACACAGTTAGTCTTGGACCAAATAATATTTCTCGTGATAATTTTTCACAATGCAGCATGAAGTAATTCCCCGTGGATTAATTTGTCCAAGCATCGATAACATTTCTCTAAAGAAATTCTTCAGCTATATGTAGCATACACAGATCCATATCCCATACCACTGGAGAGGAGAGGAAAAGCATATGTACATACTATACCTCAAACCTTCCTAACTTCTATATGTATGTGCGTGCACTATATATGTTGATGCACCACATATATATGTCCACACCCACACATATTTACACGAAAAATAAAAGAAGGATCGGACATCTTGATCATGTATACATTTGCACATGATTCTTTAGGCAGATATAGTAAGCAAACGAGAAACTCAAACTACTAACCCATCAATCAGTAGATAACTAGATATTGAGAGCTTAGCCCCAGATCGCTAGTAAACCACATGAATGAATAATCAGAGCCTCAGCTCCAAGTCCAGCTCCTCGTTGCTCCCGGGACCTTTCTTCTGCGATCCGCCGCCGTCGGCCGGCGGTGCGGCGGCTTGGCGGCGGCGCTCGTCGCGGTGGACGTTCATGTGGCCCCCGAGCGCCTGGGCGTTGGTGAAGCCTCTGTTGCAGAAGCTGCACTCGTGGTACTCCCTCGCCCGCCTCGCCGCGGCGTCCTCCGGCGAGCCCACCTTGCTGGAGCCGCCTCCCTCCATCGGACCAACGGACCTAGCTAGGCGAAAGCTGACCGTGTGTATTTGAGTAGCGCCTAGTAAGTGGCGTGGAGCTCGTTGTGGTTCGATGGATCCTAGGAACTTCTTGTGCTTGGATCTTGGGAACGCAACAATGGCAGCACTATATATATGTATATATATATATAGTGGTTGCAGGCTTCGGGGACGCGGAGACCCCGGCCGGCCATTGCCGGCCTAGTTGGCAGATATAGCGTGGCGGTGCGGGTGGGTATACTATGCCGGCTGTGAGAGGCTGGTTTATAAGCTACCGCCCACCTGAATTTGATCATAGCGTACACTGCATGGAAAATATTCTGTAGAGCTTAGGCTTAGGTGCACCCCCTTATCTAGCCATCCATCTCTGCATCGCGATTCGTGCAAGAACTTTTCTCTTTTTTGTTTCTTCCAAATAAAACAACATATGAACTTCAAACTTTGCAGCACAACAAAACAGTCTAACTAGAATGTGGGAAAAAACTTTCAGACTTTTTCATGCATCATAAGTACTAAAAATAACTGTAAGTTTTTTCTCTCATTGTAGTAAGAATGTTTTGCTATCTTGCAAAGTTTGGAGTTCATATGTTATTTTATTTGGAAGCAACAAAAAAGAGAAAATTTCACGCAGTAAGTTAGTTGTCTAGCACGGATCACAAAGCTATACTGGATGGTATAGATAGGAGGTGTCCATGAGCCTAAGCTCTAAAAATCGCGTACCTGCACTGCATGCCTTGCCTCAGTTGCCTGCATCTTCCAATCCTTTCGAAACCCAGGCACACATGAAAGCATTGTTTTAATAATAATAATAATAATAATAATAATAATAATAATAATAATAATAACAATAATAATTTTGTGTTGTGATTCATGAATGAATAAGAATCAAATTTTTTGCAAGGAAAATAATTGACCAATTACATTTTTTGCGCAAAGGTCCCTAGCAATAAAAGAAACATCAAACAGTACAAAGCACCTCAACAAAATGGAAATTACAACGAAATCCTTGAGATGCCATTCGTCCTCAACCTCCAGACAGCGCCGCTGCTGCCACCCCTCCCTGAGCCGGCCTGATGTTGCTTGTTGCGGACAGGAAGTTGCCGAACGGGTCTAGAAGACCACATCCGTCTAGGAGACGAAGAAGGAATAACCATCGATGAAGCTCCATAACGATTCGGAGATCCCCATAGCCAGAAGAGGTCCTTGAGAACCACACCACTCCCACAAGCTTCTCAACGTCATCGCCAAAATGGGAATGAAGCCGGGAGGACTTTATTGAACGAAGCGCCACCGCCACTATTTGAGCGACGCCCCAACAAACCTTGACCTTGACACCAGAAAATGGAACCCTCCCGTCGACGAGGATCGAGATCCACCATAATTAACCAATTACATAATTACATGAACACGCACCATGAACTTATTGTTTGGATAAATTAGCAAGTTTGATTGGTTTAATTCATACATAAATCATGATGATGGCAATAACAATATTAATCTCATAGCATGTACCAAGCATAGAACCGGAATATAAATGGAAACAACAAGTACGCCTAGCACATGAACCAGTAATTAGGGGATGAACAGATCATATACCCTTCAATATGTGAGGACAAATCCTCCGCGGCGGCAACGACGTCCTTCTTGGTGGCTTAGAGCATTCACCAGTGACGATGTCGTGGATGTAGTCGAAGTAGATGAAAAATGGGCGCGGCTATCGATAGATTAATACTCTCTGCAGAGGTAGCACACTTTACCCACACCACGGAACCCATGGCCTCGCACTCCCATTCGGGTGGACCAACAACATTCCGACAGAACCCTCCCATTGCCATGACACTCTTACGGCCACTCCAACCAACTCCCCTCTGGGATCAGTCCTGGGTAACCGAGCCTACCAAAGGCAAAACAACCACTGTCGTGGCAAATAAATAGTCCCAAACGGGGACACGGTACAATAACAATAACAGGTCCACATGGTTATGTATGCTTACCGGGCCAGGGTGATGCACGCCCATAACCTTCACTAGTTGGAGGCACCGACAAGAGGCATGACAACGGAACGACTACGGCCTCCCCATACTAAGGCAAATGTGGTTGCACTTGGCAGCCCGATTCAGTGGCACCATGACCCGACCAACTTTAAGTCCAAGTTCAATTATCATCAGGTTTAACTTGAAAATAAAAATGCTCGAGTCACAACATGCCATGCTTATGCAACCATGTATCATGCATCATATATCACATAACAATAACAGATCAACCTTATTCAAAGTTCTACTTGCACAAACTCAACTTGCAACATTCCTGGTCCTTTCTTACTGGTTATTTCTACTCATCACTTTAGTTGGCATTTATCAAATAAAGCTCAATTTTTATATAGTAAAAATAATACTCATGATCATAATACCATAGTCATGAAAAAGTTTACTTAGATCAACTACTCAAGCTATATCTCACTAGTTCAAGCATTCATTTATGTTAACTAAGCATTTTGATCATGACAAACTAAATAACACAAGCATCATTTATTTTTAACACTATATGCAATGAATATCATATAAATTCAAGTAGAAAATCATCGATATTGCAAGGACACCATGAAAATGTTGTTGTGGCTTGCCGTAGTGCAGAGGAGCTTCATACTCCTCCTGGATGCCTTCAAGACAAGCTTCACCTTCTGAAAATAAATCAAATGACAAAAAGAAAATATCAAGAACACTTCTGAAAATTACCAGAAATTCTAGGGAGCAAGGAAAAATCCCATCTTGGGTGTGCTGCTAGGATTTTCCAGTAAGAACAGAATGCAAAAGGAATCAACTCATTTGGACTTGTAGAATAAAAGTTATAGCTAGTCAAAGCTCTGGTCAAATTTGAACTAAATTTGAATTAAAAAGAAAAACCGGGGGTAACATCGAAGGCGTAAAACGCCAGGGCGCCACCACTCATACCGCTTAGGGCGCGGCCTGAGTGGCTGACAGCGGGCCCCAGCTATCAGGCCGGAGGGGGGAGAGAGAGAGAAACAGAGGCGGGCGGCATGGCGATGGTGCTTTCTCCGGCGAGAAGTGCCCGACGACGAGATCTAGAGGGGTAGGATTAAAGAGGAGGTCAAGGTGCACCTGCCCGTACCCGTAGCGTGGCTAGGGGTGGCCGGCCGGGGTCAGAACGGAGCTCTCCAGCGATGGCAGCGGGCAGAGCTCGTCAGAGATGGTGGCTCCAGCAACGCAGGGCCGGTCCAGCAGCTCCAACAGCACCAGCACGCACTGGTGGCTCACCACGAACACGCCGGAGGGGTAAGTTGAGCTCGAGCGGCTCTGGAGAGGGTGGGGGAAAAGGAGGGGGATTGCCGGCGAGCTCGGGGCTGGGAGGGCGGCCAGAGGCCTACCCGTCCGGGCGGAGACTCTCTACGGGGGTGTGGAGGTGTGATGGGTGCGTGTGAGGAGAGGAACGAGCTCGGGGGAGCCCTATTTATAGCCGAGGCCGAGGCGGGGATCAAGAGCTCGCCGGAGTTCTCTAGAGCCTTGCCCGGCGACGAATGGCATCAGTGAGAGAGGGGGAAGACACCGGAGGTCACGCAGGAGCTGTAGGCGAGCTGCGACGAGCTGCGACGAGCACATGAGCGCAGTACGCGACGAGCATAGGGGGACGGGTGCACTGTTGCGTTGGCTGCGCCGTGCCCGAGCTCGCTGCAGCGAGCTCTGGCGTCGGCAAGCGCCAGGGTGCAGTTAAGGGGTCTCAAACGAAGATGGTGACACGGTTTGGCAAGGTGCTGCAGCGTGGGCAGCGAGCACACGCGAAACAGAGGCGTTGGCGCAACGCAGAGCGCGTCGGACGCATGCCAACCCCCTTGGACGAACGTGGTCACCGCGTGAACTATGGCATCAGGCTGAGCTAAGCCCAAACAACATGTCTGGCAGCTAGTCCTTAGTGGTTTTAGTTGTTTTGCACGTTTGGTTGGATCACAGGTGCACTGTGTGGGAGTGGCTATCTTCCTGGCAAGTTTCT
The DNA here is from genome assembly GCA_021437245.1 of Aegilops speltoides. Taxonomy (NCBI): domain Eukaryota; kingdom Viridiplantae; phylum Streptophyta; class Magnoliopsida; order Poales; family Poaceae; genus Aegilops; species Aegilops speltoides. The sequence goes on along the minus strand of CM038147.1, from coordinate 78,312,707 downwards.
GGACAGAAACTTGCGAGCTTATCTGAGAAAAATCTAGTGAGAGTTAAGGGTTGTGCTTTGGGGTTTAGCGATCTCTTAGGAAGGTCATCAAGCTCAGAAAAATCAGCCCCAAAAGGTCAAGCAAAAATATACTTGCTGTGCAAAGTGATCATTCTGTCCAGAATAGAAATGATTTTCTGTAGAAAAATATTACAAAAGGTTATGCAATATTTTCTCTCAAGAAGGTGCCCTAGGGTTCAAAGAATATTTGTGAATTTATTCAGGATTTTTGGAGCAAGAAATCTAGGGGTTGCTTTGGAGCATACTTCTCTGAAGTGATTTTGGGGGGATAAATATATTTTTTATGATAAATATCCATTGGGCTTTTGTTGGAGTTTTTCAGAGAAGAAAAGGTGAGTTAGAGGTGGATGGGTCACTTGGGTGAAAATCAAGGGTAGGCCCAATTTTTCAAGTCTATTTGAATTCATTCAAAACACCAAATCCAAAGCAAAGGAAACTGAAAGTCCGGAAAAAGAGAGAAGGGCAAAACCAGGTTGTCACATTTCTCTACCATAACAGGATATGTCAAGAACAGACTTATTGCCAAGTTAGAGTTGTCTAGATTTAATGAATATATTCAGTGGTAGTTACCACCACTTGCGTTTTGTATGTTGTATGTAGTATCTGTCGGAACCGAGAATATGTACGTATAGTATGTAGTATATAATAATGATTAAGTAGTATATATACTAATTTTTAGGTAGTATGTACCATTTTTTGAGTATGCTCATTTTTACGTACAAATACGTTCATATTTTACAAATATAACAAAAACTAAGGGCTCATATGTAATTTTTTTTCATGTAACTTGCTTTGAAATATCTTAGATGTAGTATATGAACATATTTAAAATAATAAAATAATATATATAGTATCACATGGTAGTATATGAAACATGTGGGGTAACTACCACCGGATGGTAGGATGAATTTTCCCTATATATGTGTGTGTGTGCGCGCGCGCGCACTACTAGGAAAAACCTTATACACAGAATCTTACTAGCAGCGTGGCTTAAAATAAGGCGATACTGCCACTTAGCATGCAGTAGCGCGCGAGCAGAGACCGCGCTACTGATACCAACGTGGCAGTAGCACGTTTGGAAAGAACAGCGCTACTACTAATATTGCCATGACGTAGCCACCAGACTAGGAATAGTAGTAGCGCCTGTTTTGTAAATGGGCTACTGCTACCGAACTTAGCAGCAACGCTTTTCGCCAACACTCGTTGCTACTAACTTTAGTCCACTCGTTGCAACTAAGTTTAGTCCCACCTTGCTCCGCTAACAGGGTGTTTACCACCTTAAATACGTTACTTCTCAAACCATCACAACCACTTGGTCTTCATTGAACTTTATGTGTAGGATCTGTGGCCGCAATAGAAATCTTCGCCGATTCTTAAACCGGGGAAGATTCCTATTGACAATTTAGATTCTACACAAAAAGATCATTGATGACCAATATATTTTTGATTTGTTTACATGCTTAGCCTTAGCTTAGCAGTAGAGAGTTTTGTAGAATGCGCTACTGCTAGAGGAATAGCAGTAGCGCTTTTCCACATAAAAGCGCTACTGCTATAGAGTTTAGCAGTAGCGCTTTATCCTAACACGCGCTACTGCTAAACGCCACATATCTTCCCCAACCGGCCGCCCCAACTCTCCCTCTCCACTCTCACTCTCCCCCGCTCTCCCCGTCATCCACCGCCGCCGCTGTTCCCCGAGCACCGTCATCGCCCTTCGCCGCCGACGCTCCTGCTCCTGCTCCTCCTCCACTGAGGTAGTCCCTCCATCCCTCCTCCTCCTCTCTCCTCCTTCCTCCTCCTTACCGTGCCCCTCCCTCCTCCTCCGGCCTTCCCCTCCTCCCTCCTCCCTCCTGCTCCGGCCAACCCCTCCGCCGACAGCCCTCCTCCCCTCCTACTCTCTCCTCGCTCCTCCCACCCCTCCTCACTACTCCTCCTCCCTCCTCTCACCGCCCTCCTCACCCTCCTCCTCTCTATTTTTTTTACTATCTTTTACTGTTTTTTAGTAACTGCTTAATAGAAATAGTTTATTTAGGAAGTGCTTAATAGAACTAGTTGAATTAGTATGAAAATTAATTATTTTTATTTATAGTAAGTGCTTAGTTGAACTAGTTGAATTAATAGAACTAGTTTATTTTTAGTAAGAAAATTTAGGTATATGAGATTTGATGATCTAATTAAAATTTTACTATAGAACTTGTTTATTTTTAGTAAGAAAGTTAATAGAACTAGTTTATTTTTAGTAAGTGCTTAGTTGAACTAGTTGAATTAATAGAACTAGTTGAATTTATGTCATTATCACTTTGTCATCAAAGAATGTTATATGAGATTTTATGATCTAATTAAAATTTTACTTGGTGGAATATGCAGGCTTTGTAGAGTCGTGTCTCCTTCTCCACTTCGAGTCGGTGAGCTAAAAGTCCACGTCCTCCTTCTCCACTCCTCGGTGTTGAATAGAGTAGAACCAGGGTATTTAGTTATGCTTCTTTAACAAATGAAATGTTCGGGTTATAACATATATTGAAATGCAATGAGCACAAGTTTATGCTCATGTGCGAAGTGTTGATTCATTTCCGAGTGGCCTATGTTTTGCCGGAGTGTTGATTCATTTCCGTTCCGACAAATTTCAGGCGCTCGATATGTCCTATTTTAGCAAAGGTCATGCCAGATTTTTCTGTGAATTTAAGCATGACTTGTGCTGGAATATGTAGGAAATATCGAGTGCCCCGAATTTGCTAGAAAGAGAATTAAATGACATTTCGAGTTCACTTTAAGTCTGTCGGGGCTCCATACATGACAGTCAAAAAAATCAGTGAGGGAGATTCTCCATCATATATGAGAGAAGAAGAATGCTGACGGTTGTCGTGGGGGTCGCTTCTCCTTCTTATCTTTGTGCTAGACCTTTGTTATGCACTAGGGGAAGGAGTAGAGACCATCATCGACGGTCGAAAAATCGGTGACAAAGTGTCCACCATATATGAGAGAAGAAGAATGCCGACTTTTGTCATGGGGGTCGCTTCTCCTTCTTTTCCTTGTGCTAGATATTTGTAGTGCACTAGGGAAAGGAGGAGTAGCGACCATCACCGACGGTCGCAATATTAGAGAGGGAGTGCCCACCATATACGTGAGATGAGAGTTTAGGAAGGAAGACTCGTCAGAGACCTAAAGTCAACCCATTGCATATTGAGTAATAGTGATCTGTGTGTAAAGTTAATAGAACTAGTTTATTTATAGTAAGTGGTTAATATATTTTGTTTATATTTTGTTTATTTATAGGAAATGTCTGACGACGAAAGTGAATTCGGTATGTGCGAATACTGCGAAGACGAGTGTGGCCTGTGCGATAGGTCTCACCTAGTTGGTGGTAGGCGCTTCGGCATCAAGATGGATGAGACCTTCGACACAACGACAAGTCTTTTTCATAATTAAGCATGGCTTCTGCTTCTTTTGCTTCAACTTATAATTTTATTTTTTTTACAATTCTACTAGCGTATCCCCTGCCATGCAAGAATATATGTCTTGGATAAGCTTGGTTTCAGTACTATGGAAAGTATGGAGGTAAAGGGAGTTCACTTGAGGAGCGAGCATGGTTATACTTTTGCCGTAAAATTATACAATACAGAGAACTACTCCCTTTTGAATGCAAAAATTGGGAAGCACTATGCAAGGCATATGCATTTGAGCCTGATATGCTTATCACCTTTGATATTCGTCCGGAAGATGAATGATGTCTACTACACAACTTTATTCTTGTAGACACGTGTTGGGCCTCCAAGCGCAGAGTTTTGTAGGACAGTAGCAATTTTCCCTCAAGTGGATGACGTAAGGTTTATCAATCCGTGGGAGGCGTAGGATGAAGATAGTCTCTCTCAAGCAACCCTGCAATCAAATACAAGAAATCTCTTGTGTCCCCAACACACCCAATACAATGGCAAATTGCCTAGGTGAACTAGTTCGGCAAAGAGATTGTGATAAAAGTGTAATATGGATGGTAGAAATTTATTTTTATAATCTGAATAAATAAAAAAACAGCAAAGTAGCAAATAGTAAATGGGCACAAAAACGGTATTGCAATGATGGAAAATGAGGCCTAGGGTGCATACTTTCACTAGTGTAATCTCTCAACAATGCTAACATAGATGGATCATATAACCACCCCTCAACGTGCGATGAAGAATCACTCCAAAGTTCCTATCTAGCGGAGAACATAAGAACAAATTGTTTGTAGGGTACGCAACCACCTCAAAGCTATTCTTTCCGTTCGATCTATTCAAGAGTTCGTACTAAAATAACACAAAGCTATTCTTTCCATTCGATCTATCCTAGAGTTTGTACTAAAATAACACCAAAGCTTCATAATACTCAATCCAACATAAAGAACTTCAAAGAGTGCCCCAAGATTTCTACTGGAGAAATAAAGACAAGAACATGCATCAACCCCTATGCATAGGATACCCCAATGTCACCTCGGGAATCCGCGAGTTGAGTGCCAAAACATATATCAAGTGAATCAATACAATACCCCATTGTCTCCATGGGTATTCAATTGCAAGACATATATCAAGTGTTCTCAAATCCATAAAAGTATTCAATCCGATAACAACGAAATCTCAAAGGGAAAAAAATCAATTCATCACAACAAGATAGAGAGGGGAAAACACCATATGATCCGACTATATTAACAAAGCCCGCGATACATCAAGATCGTGACATCTCAAGATCACAAGACAGAGATTAAACACATAGCTACTGGTACAAACCCTCAGCCTCGAGGGTGGACTACTCCCTCCTCATGGTGGTGGCCGCCGGGATGATGAAGATGGCCACCGGTGATGATTCCCCCCTCCGGTAGGGTGCTGGAACGGAGTCTAGATTGGATCTCATGGATACAGAGGCTTTGTGGTGGCGGAACTTCTGATCTAGGGCTACCCCAAAGGGTTTTGGAATATTTGGAAATTTATAGGGCAAAGAGGCGGTTCAGGGTGCACCCGAGGTGGGCAGCACCCACAAGGGCGCGTCTGGGCCTCCTGGCGCGCCCTGGTGAGTGCTTCTCCCCTCGAGAAGCCCCCCAGGTGCTTCCTTGGCCCACTGGCTTTCTTCTGGCCCAAAAAAATTCTCTAGGAGTTTCATTGCGTTTGGACTCCGTTTGATATTGATTTCCTGCGATGTAAAAAACAAGCAAAAACAGCAACTGGCACTAGGCACTGGGTCAATAGGTTAGTCCCAAAATAATGATGTAAAGTTGCTATAAAATGATTGTAAAATATCCAAGAATGATAATATAATGGCATGAATACTTCATAAATTATAGATACGTGGGAGATGTATCAATGAAATTGAAGGTAATATCGACATCTGGGTCGATGTTCAGACGCCTCCAATTCTACCATTATGTGAGTTTCTCAACCATATTTATTAAGTAATTTATATTGTTTATTAAAAATAGTTGACAACTAATTTCTATTGATAGCTTATTTCTATTCAAGCAAACATGTCCGACGCTTGGTAGACAACACCTACTACTGTCCCGGGGCTGAATTAAACTGCGAGGAGATAAGTCATTATGTTTCATGGCTTGAGGATCTTGATACTGTCAAGAAAGTTTATTTTCCTGCACTTCAAGATATTAGTACTCAAAACGTGCGACCACTAGTGTGCGTATTGAACTACGGTCAGATCTATTTAGGAAGGATGGTAAGCTTTTTAATATTTGTCCTTAGTGCATCTTTTTCATACATTATTTTTTAAGTTAAACTTTATTGCTAAGTATGTTACTATGATGTTCTTCAACAAGGAGTCCCGATGAGTGTTGTGCCTCATTGGATCGAGTCTAAAGATCGCATGGCAATGGTTAGCTTACGACCAAGATATCCTGCAATGCACATGAGTGCATTCATCATTTCTTGAAGCGAGCAACTCTTAATAGTCAAAGACTGGAGCAAAATTGTGAAGGATCGCAGCAGAGAAGTACTAGGGGGTAGCAATCAGAAGCGCAACCCACAATTAGGAACATATTCATCTGCGTTCTGCAATATGATGAAGCAGGAGTGCTACACATGTTTTATGCCATTTTACCTAAGAGAGAGAGAGCAGCAGGAGTAGGTCCTAGGTATTAAGAACAATTAGTTAGTGTTGATTATATATGACTATGATGATGATGAGAAGTTTTATTATGTGCTACAATGCGTTAGAGTTGATGGTGATGCTGAGGAGGAGTAGTGATTATGAGTACTATGACGATAATGATGATCATGATTAGGAGGAGTTGTTATTATAACTAGTGACCAAGTTGTTAGATCCATGCACTCGAAACTAATCCACGATTCTTTCACCCAATGATGTAATAACTCATTCTGATGTAAAAACAATCTCTAAATTTCTATTGTATGAAAACTTGTATAATGGCGTATGAATACGACATAAACCAAAAAAGAAATACGTAATAATAGTAGTAGCGCAGGTAGGGAGGCACGTGATACGTCTCCAACGTATCTATAATTTTTTATTGTTCCATGCTATTATATTATCTGTTTTGGATGTTTAATGGGCTTTCATATGCTAATTTATATTATTTTTGGGACTAACCTATTAACCGAGGCCCAGTGCCAGTTTCTGTTTTTTTGCCTATTTTAGAGTTTTGCAGAAAAGGAATACCAAACGGAGTGCAAACGGAATGAAACCTTCGCGATGATCTTTCTTGGACCGAAAGCAAACCAGAAGACTTGGAGATGAAGTCGAAGAGGCAATGAGGCGGCCACGAGGCAGGAGGGCGCGCCCAGGGGGAAGGCGTGCCCCCCACCCTCATGGGCCCCTCGTAGCTCCCCTGACCTAGTTCCTTCACCTATATATACTCTTATACCCTAAAAACATCAGGGGGATCCACGAAAAAACTTTTCCACCGCTGCAACCTTCTGTACCCGTGAGATCCCATCTTGGGGCCTTTTCTGGCGATGTACCGGAGGGGGATTCGATCACAGAGGGCTTCTACATCAACACCATTACCTCTCCAATGAAGCGTGAGTATTTTACCACAGACTGTAGGATCGAAAGTATGTCTAGAGGGGGGGGGGTGATTAAACTATTGACCAAATAAAAGTCTAGCCTTTTCCCAATTTTAGTTCTTGGCAGATTTTAGCAACTTAGCACAAGTCAAGTAATCAACCTACACATGCAATTCTAAGAGTATATCAGCGGAATGTAAAACAATTGCATATGAAGGTAAAGGGGAGGAGTTTGAGAAGGCAAACACAATTGGAGACACGGATGTTTTTGTCGTGGTTCTGATAGGTGGTGCTATCGTACATCCACGTTGATGGAGACTTCAACCCACGAAGGGTAATGGCTGCGCGAGTCCACGGAGGGCTCCACCCACGAAGGTTCCACGAAGAAGCAACATTGTCTATCCCACCATGGCCGTCGCCCACGAAGGACTTGCCTCACTAGGGTAGATCTTCACGAAGTAGGCGATCTCCTTGCCCTTACAAACTCCTTGGTTCAACTCCACAATCTTGTCGGAGGCTCCCAAGTGACACCTAGCCAATCTAGGAGACACCACTCTCCAAGAAGTAACAAATGGTGTGTTGATGATGAACTCCTTGCTCTTGTGCTTCAAATGATAGTCTCCCCAACACTCAACTCTCTCTCACAGGATTTGGATTTGGTGGAAAGAAGATTTGAGTGGAAGGCAACTTGGGGAAGGCTAGAGATCAAGATTCATATGGTAGGAATGGAATATCTTGACCTCAACACAAGTGTAGGTGGTTCTCCCTCAGAAAATTTATGTTGGAAGTGTAGGCATGTTGTCGGTGTACTAGAATAGGGGTACCCTAGTATCCCGAACTTGTGCACGGGCAGTCGCAGCACCCCGCGGCAAGGCTTGCCGGGTGACCGCCAAGGTCCTACGTGGTTCCTTTGGAGCCATTCAAGAACAAAGTGTTTAAGCCAAGGAGACAAGACCCCGGCAAGAGGAGCTTGCCGGGGAAGGCCAACCAAGGCATTTCAAGGAACTTGCCGCGGCGCGCCTCGCGTCCCGGCAAGGCCCGGTGAGCGACAAGCTTCCGGGCGCGACAAGACAACGACCGCGGCAAGGCGCTTGCCGCAGCAGGCTACCATCTTGTACGCGCCCAACAAGATCCACCAACGTGTCGCCTGGGCCTTTCAGCGTAGCGTGGCGAGAGGCTGTGCAGCCAGTGGTGCGAGGTGGCAAGCGGCGCTGACAAGATTGTCATCATGGCGAGCGGTGGCGCCCCTGACGGTCCCTTTTCTGCACTGTTTGGGCGACACAGACGGGCATTTAATGCCTTTGTCCCCTGCCGTCAGGGTTAGGTAGGATACACTATACAAGTAGTTGTACCAACCGCAATTCCTTTCCAGTTTTACCCTTGCATGCGTTGCCACCTGTCGGTGACCCCTTGAGCATATAAAAGGAGGCCCATGCGCAACGTAGAGAGGGGTTCGAAACCAGAAAACACTCACGCTCGGTCTCGCAGCTAGTGTGTACTGTAGCGCTCATCGCTCCCGAGCAAGAACACAATATTACCACAAAGCAGCAGTAGGAGTATTATCTCTCCGGAGAGCTCCGAAGCTGGGTAAATCGCTCGTGTGCTTCGCCTCGATCTGCTCTTCGTGCGATCTCCGCCCCCCGCCGAACCTAAAGGGGCCCTGCCCCATAGGTTTTCGTTCCCACGACATCTTTGGCGCTCCAGGTAGGGGGCGTCGAGGTTGTGTGAACCTGATCCGGCGTTCACGCGAGCCAGATCTTCATCATCTTCATCGACAAGCCACCGAAGAAGAAGGCTTCGAACGTGGCTGCTCCGTCCACGTCGATCCCACCGCCACCGGAGCAAACGGGTGGTGGGGTAGACGCCGGCGGGAGAAGGAGCGTCGACGAGGGAGCTCACGGTGCTGCCAGGTCCAAGGACAAGGCTGCACAGACCTCAGCGTCCGTACATGCACCGCGCCCATCTCAGGAGGCGCGGGACCGACATCGTCATGGTGCTCGTGGTACCATACGTTCGTTGGACCGAGATCGAGCCGGTGGATCTCGGGATGCTCAAGACCAGCATGCACGCCAACATGCCGGCACGAGCAAGACACGGTCCCCCGGACGGGATACTGCTCCTTCTAACATAGTTAGAAGTCCGAGCATATCCCGCTCCTCGCACCGTTCGCCAGCGCCACCCAAAACTTCGAAGAAGCTTTGGCACGAGCTCAATCGCTCCGGATTACCCTCCAACGCGGATAAGATCGACGAATGGAGGGCCACCATTCAGAGTCTCATCGGCTTCGCCAACGGCGACACTACAAGGCAGCCGGGTACATCGCAGCCGCGGCAAGATTGCCAGGCACAAGCCGGTGGCGACAGGACTGGTGGGGGTGCAACCACCGTGCACTCTCCACCCCGAAGGCCAAGATCGCCGACTCGCCGGGTCAACCTCGACACCGACTCCACCGCGTCGTCAGATCCGCGAGCTCGTCGCGATCAACGCCAAGTTCTTCATTTAACGACAAGAAGAAGACGCCGCTTCGTCAAGACGAAGGCGTCGAAGAGAAGCACGGCGTCAATCAGACCAGCGTGCTGGGCCCACTGTCGACATGCATGCGCCAGGGGAACCAGGCGACTTATTGTACGCGGTAGGTTGCCCTGCGTTCACTCGTGAGCTGCGGCAAGTCCAGTGGCCCAGTACGAAGAACTTCAAACCAGACGTACCAGAGAAGTACGACGGAAAGTTGCATCCGTCGGAGTTCCTCAGCATCTACACCATCGCGGTGCAAGCTGCCGGGGGGCGCAACGACAAGATCCTTGCCAACTACTTCCCGCTGGTGCTCAAGCCCAATGTCAGGTCCTGGGTCATGCACTTGCCGGACAACTCCATATCCTCTTGGGCAGATCTGTGCCATCAGTTTGTCGGCGCCTTTACAGGCGGCCACAAGCCTCATGGCCAAGAGAGCGATCTTCATTTGCTCGCCCAGAAGGAAGGAGAGCCCCTGCGCAAGTACATTCAGAGATTCAGCCAAGTACAGCGCAACATCCCAGATGTCCACCCAGCCGCGGTCATCAGCGCGTTCCATCAGAATGTGCGTAATCGCAGGATGCGGGAGGAGATGGCGATGTGCAAGATCAGAGACGACAGTGAGCTATACGCCCTGGCCGACAAGTGTGCACGTGCTGAGGAAGGGAGGAAACTCCCCGGAGAGAACACAGGAGCAGGAGGATCTGACAGTGAGGATGCTGCCCCGGCAAGGAAAAACCGGCGGCGGAACAACAGGAAGAAGAAAGGCAAAGATGTGCTAGTCATTGAGCAGTCCGGCAACGGAGGTGGCGCCAAGGAAGCCGAGGCTGTGGCAGCCGCCGACAAGCAGGACGGCTCTGGCAAGCAGTACTGCAAGATCCACCGCACCAAGGGCCATGACCTCCAGAGCTGCAAAAAGATCGAGCAGCTTGTTGAGCAGCAGAGGGCTGTGTACGAGCGACGCGACAAGGAGAAGGCTCAAGAAGGTACTGGAGGATCCGGCAAGAAACGCCCCGGCCGGGGAGGACGCCGCGGCAAGGCCAAGCAGCGGCAAGGAGACAGACCTCCCCGCGGCCGCGACAAGGATGAAGATGAAGACGACGATGAAGATATGGATGATGACGAGGCCGATGAGCAGGAGTTCCAGAAAGCCACAGAGGTCATGTGCGTTGACGGCGGTGCTTCTTTGCATACTTCACACCGCCAGCTCAAGCAGTGGGTGCGGGAAGTCAATGCGGCAGAACCACCCGTCGAGTCACGCAAGCCTCTGGAATGGTCCAGGACGCCTATCATCTTTGATATTGAGGACCACCCTGATCGCACAACTGCGGTCGGGTGCTTGCCGATGTTGGTTTCACCAACTATCCGCAACCTCAAAGTCACTAAGATGCTAGTTGACGGCGGGGCCGGCTTGAACCTGATCTCCTCCGCAGTACTTCATAAACTCCAGATCCATGACAGCGAGCTCGAAGAGACCGACACATTCCAAGGAATCAATCCGGGAAGGAGCAAGCCGAAAGGGAAGATCACGTTGCCGGTAACATTTGTCAGCGAGTTGAACTTCAGGACTGAGAGGGTCACTTTTGATGTTGCTGACTTTCCATTGCCTTACAATGGAATACTCGGACGTCCAGCACTCGCCAAATTCATGGCAGCCTCTCACTATGCATACAACATGCTCAAGATGCCAGGCCCGATAAGTTTCATTTCTGTCCCTGGCGACAGGAAGGATGCTCTTATCTGTGCCGACAAGATCTACCGGGAAGCAGCAGCCGCAGCTGAACGCAAGTCACTTGCCGCTGAAGCTCCCGGAGGGAAGAACAAGACCAAGTCCGGCAAGAGTTCTGATGCCCACTCCGGCAAGCGCACCTCTTCGGAGTGCTGCGCTACCATCGAGGACGCACCATCGAGCTCCACCGGCAAGTGTAAGAAGGCAAGGGAAGCTCCGCCAGAGACCAAGAAAGTGTCCGCCAAGGAGGATGACACTGGTGGTACCTTCACCATCAGTGCCACTCTCGACCCTAAATAGGAAACCGCGCTCATTGCTTTCCTGCGGGCGAACGTCGACGTGTTTGCGTGGAAACCGGCTGGCATCCCCGGTGTTCTCAGGAAAGTAATTGAGCACCACCTTGCCGTCTGTCCTCATGCGCGGCCCGTCAAGCAGAAGGTCAGGAAACAAGCAGTGGACCGCCAAGAGTTCATCGCAGAGGAAATCAAAAAGTTGGAAGCAGCAAGCCTTGTCAGAGGAGTGCTCCATCCTACGTGGTTGGCCAACCTCAGTCGTCGTCGCCAAGGCAAGCGGAAATGGAGGCTTTGTATCGACTTTACCGATGTTAATAAAGCTTGTCCCAAAGACCCATTTCCCTTGCCGCGCATTGACCAGATTGTTGACTCCATGGCCGGATGTGATTTGCTTTCATTTCTTGATGCATACTCAGGATACCATCAGATTTTCATGGCAGAAGAGGATGAGGAGAAGACCGCATTCATCACTCCATGTGGCACATACTGTTTCATAAGGATGCCTTTCAGATTAAAGAATGCTGGTTCAACATTTGCAAGAGTAGTCCATGACGCTTTTGAGCCACAAATACACAGAAATGTGGAAGCCTACATGGATGACATAGTGGTCAAGAGCAAGGACAAGGCAACTCTGATTCAAGATTTAGATGAAACCTTTGCAAATCTGCGCAAGATCAACCTCAAGCTTAACCCCGAAAAATGTGTGTTTGGGGTCCCTTCCGGCAAGCTTCTCGGGTTCTTTGTGTCTCAGCGGGGAATTGAAGCCAATCCCGACAAGATCAAGGCCATTGAGCAGATTGAAGCACCAAAGCACGTCAAGGATGTACGAAGGCTTGCCGGTTGCGTGGCTGCTCTCAGCAGGTTTATCTCTAAGTCTGCTAAGCGCGCCCTACCATTTTTCAAAATATTGAAAAAGGCAGGTCCAATGAAATGGACTCCGGAAGTGGAGGCTGCGCTGCAGGACTTGAAGAGATACCTATCCTCCACTCCAATACTTGTCGCACCTAAGCCACAATAGAAGTTGCTGCTGTATATAGCGGCAACCAATCAAGTGGTTAGTGCTGCGTTAGTGGCAGAGAGGGAGGCGGATGATGAGCCAGCAACCACGGCAAGCACATCCAGCGACAAGCAGAGGACTTCCCCGACAAGCTCTAGTCCCGACAAGGGTAGATCTGCGCAAGCACACGAGGAGGTGCAGAAGAAAATGGTGTAGCGCCCAGTTTACTTTGTCAGTTCCCTTCTGCAGGGGGCTAGGTCAAGGTACTCTGGTGTGCAGAAATTGCTTTTCGGCCTTCTCATGGCCTCGAGAAAGCTGCGCCATTACTTCCAAGCACATGAGATCACAGTTGTCACTCGCTTTCCGCTAAAGAGGATACTGCAGAATCCAGAAGCAACAGGCAGGATTGTCGAGTGGGCACTGGAACTGTCAAGCTTTGGCCTCAAGTTTGAGAGCACTTCAACTATCCAGAGCCGAGCATTGGCAGAATTCATAGCAGAATGGACGCCAACCCCTGATGAAGAAATTCTAGAAATGAGCGTCCCCGTCAAGGAGGCGAGCAAAGAGTGGCTGATGTACTTTGATGGTGCCTTCTCGCTGCAAGGCGCCGGTGCGGGCGTGCTACTTGTCGCACCCACCGGAGAGCACCTCAAGTACGTAGTCTAGATGCACTTTCCCAAGGAGCAAGCAACAAACAATACTGCAGAGTATGAAGGTTTGCTTGCCGGTCTCAGGATCGCAGCAGACCTTGGGATCAAGAAGCTCATTGTCAGGGGTGACTCGCAGCTTGTCGTCCGCCAAGTGAACAAGAGTTATCAGAGTCCGTTGATGGAAGCTTACATTGATGAAGTGAGGAAGTTAGAAGAGCACTTTGACGGCCTACAAATGGAACATGTCCCAAGAGCTCAGAACGACATTGCAGATGGCCTGTCAAAGTGCGCCGCACTTAAGTTACCTGTGGAACCAGGATCTTTGTGCTCAAACCGACTCGACCGTCTCAGAACACCATCACCGGACAGAGCAAGAAGAGGAAGTTGATTTCGGTGACTATTTTCCGCAGAGCTCCTCGAAGCCGCCGCCAATAAGGTCCCCAAGATCAACACCAAAGGTGCTTGAGGAGCGATCTGCTCCGGCAAGCCATAGGGCTTGTTCCGTGAAAGCGACGCCCCGACAAGTTTTGCTCCGCAAGCTTGCTGGGAACATCAAGTCTGACCGAGCCGCAGGTTCTCGCCGTAGAAGCGGATGTTCCCGCAGCAGCATATGTGCCTTTAGTCCTTGTCGTCGAGCCGCAAGCTCCAGCATGGGCATAGCAGGTTGTCCGTTTCCTTCAGACAGGAGAACTTCCCGAAGAACAAGAAGAAGCGGAAGGAGTAGCCCGGCAGTCAAGTATGTACCAGTTTGTCGACGACACACTGTACAGAAGAAGATTCAACGGCGTGAAATTGAAGTGTATTCACCGGGAAGATGGACAGGAGCTGTTGGCAGAGATACATGGAGGTATATGTGGTCACCACATTGGCGCAAGAGCACTTGCCGGGAAAGCATTCCGCAAGGTTTCTTTGGCCGACAGCCCTCCAGGATGCAATCGCACAAGTAACCAAGTGTGAAGCGTGCAGGCCCATTCCAAGCAGATACACCAGCCAGCTCAAGCTCTCCATACGATCCCTTTATCCTCGCCATTTTTGGTGCGGGGCTCGACATCCTCGGCCCTTTCCCCAAGTTGTTGTGGGCTTTGAGTACTTATGCGCTGTAATCGACAAGTTCACAAAGTGGCCGGAAGTGGAAGCGATGAGGAAGGTGACAGACATCGAGAGTCAAGTTCTTCAGTCGATTGTTTGCCGCTTGGGGTCCCTAACAGGATCATCACCGACAACGGACGCAATTCACGAGCCGCACCTTCATGCAAGACGCCCAAGATCTTGGCGCCAAGGTTCTGCTTCGCTTCATTGCTCATCCGAGAAGCAACGGTCAAGCGGAGAGGGCAATCTTTGAAGTCTGCGCGGGCTCAAGACCAGACTTTCGACAAAGCTGCACAAGTGCGGAAAAATCTGGATTGAGGAGCTGCCGATGGTTCTTTGGTCGATCAGGACGACGCCAAATCGAGCCACTGGCCAGACACCTTTCGCTCTAGTCTACGGAGCAGAGGCAGTTCTCCCCACGGAACTCGTATACGGGTCGCCTCGAGTGCTCGCTTATGATGAGCTCGAGCAAGAGCAGCTGCGACAAGATGACGCGCTGCTCCTTGAGGAAGACCGTCTTCAGGCTGCTGTACGAGCTGCTCGATACCAGCAAGCTTTGCGCCGCTACCATAGCCGCAAAGTTAATGCCAGAAGTCTCGAGGAAGGCGACCTTGTTCTTCGGCGCGTTCAGTCCGCCAAGAATTCAAACAAGTTGACACCAAAGTGGGAAGGCCCTTATCGGGTGAAACGAGTCACTAGGCCTGGCGCTGTCCGCCTTGAGACCGAAGATGGCTGCAACTCCTGGAACATCGAGCATCTTCGTAAGTTTTATCCGTAAGGCGCGGTTGGCGGAACCTGTTCTGGCAACCACCTTTTGTACAAGTCTTGCCGCTGTTGCATGTAATCCTTTGTACAAAGCCGGGCGCAGACCCCATGCATAAATAAAGCTCATGTGCTCCGCATATCTTTTCAATTTCATGCTTTCTATTTGTTGCATGCATTATCTGACACTTTGTGCAACACTTACCCCCGGTAAGCAATAACGAGCCGTAAGGCTCCATATCTTTATTTTCTCTTCTTTCTTTTTTCTCAAAAAGAAAAGGAAGGTTCCCTCGCCCACAAGTTTGCCAGGGGGGAAGGAGAAGATAATGGTGTGGACCAGGCGTCATTCAAGAAAGTCTCGCCTTACCAGGAAGCAAACGACATAAAAGCTATGTTGCCAAAGTTTGAGCAATCAGTTTTAAAATTTTTAAGTTATCTTCCTCGAACAACCGTGCTTGGTATGGAAAACCTGTGCGCGGAGGAACCAACTCGTAGCTAGTTGCGCCCTTACTTTGTTTCGATTCCGCTCAACAACTTAAGTGAGCTGCGACTAGCTGCGACAAGGTTTCTTGTCGGTAGCAGCACCGCCGGCAAGCTGCTGATGTCCCGCACTCAGCGCTCGCGGCTAAGGTGCCTGCACCGGCAAGTTCCCTAAAAGCGTAGGGTGAAAACATACAAAGGAAGGAATCAAGTAAAGGAAATAACATAGCAGTCGATACCCAAAATAAAAGTTATATTACAAGATAGCTTGTCGAAGCTCTAATAGACTGTTCTCGTAACATAACCAGCAGCAACAAGAAAAGGAGGAAACGGGCGGCCTAATCTACGCGATCGCCATCAACCCTCTTGACTTCGTTCACCTTGTCCACAATGGGTGCGACAAGGGCCTTGAGCGCTTCCAGATCAGCATCCGCCGGCAGCTTCTTGAGGACATTGGTGAGGTTGAGGCCCGGGTTGCGGAAGGCCACCTTCACCAACACCTTTTGAAGAACTCTCGTGCAGATCACGCGCGACTCGTCGACCAACTGCTTTGGGATCCTTTCTTGGAGTTTCTGGAGGGTCGTAGCCACGCCTTTGAAGAACAAGGTGAGCTTGGCGCTGGGCTGGAGGTTCTCATTGGAGGAATATCCGAAATCCTCCAGCCCTAGCTGCGCTAGCTCCCTGTCGATGTCTGCGGCAACATCCACGAGACCCTCCGTCCAGTGCTCCACATTTTCCCTGAAGGTGTTACAGGTGGCGGCACTACTCGCCAAAGAGCTCCTCGTTGGCCTTGATCTCCTTCTTCAAGGCCGCCTCCTGCTCCTGGCGCCGTCCAGCTGCTTGGTCAAAGTAGCCAGCTTCAACTCAAGATCAGCGTTGGAGTCCTTGGCAGCGCTCAGCTCCTTGCCCTTCTCGACGAGACGACCCTGTAGCTCACCGTGGGCGTGGGCGTCCTTCTCACGTTCACGCTGGAGCGCGGCAAGCTCTTCATCCCTCGCCTTGAGATTGGCCTCTAGCAGCGCCACCTTCATCTCCAGCTCCGTCTTGGCGGCCTCAGCAGCTGCGGTAGCATCCTTTGCCTCCTTGAGAGCCCCGCCAAATGTCTATTCTCGCGCGGCAAGCTCCTCCTCATGGCTGTCCAGATTAACCTTTCGCTGCGCCAACTCACCTTCCCGCGCAAACAGCTCTTCGGCGGCAAGCCACTGTTGCTCTTCAGCTTCAGCCTTCTCGAGAAGGAAGGCTTTCCGCGCCTTGACGAGCTGCGCCCGCTCCTCTGCAATGGACCGGAGGGCTTCCTGGTTGCGACTCCGGAGCTCCTCCGCATGCTTCTCAATATCCACTCCCGCCTGCGCGACAAGCGCTTCCCGGGATTCCACCTTGGCTTGTCGGGCGCGGTAGAGTGACACCAGCTTCCGCAGCAGTTGCTCTTCTTTAGACTCGCCGCTGCTACTGCTTGGTGCGTCAACCAACGTCAGCCCAGCGGAGGCAAGCACCTCTCTGTCAAAAGTTTCTCCTTCAACCGACACCCTGGAGCTTGACGCCCAGGGGAGTTTGATGAAGACGCCATCGCCAGTCTTCAAGTAGGCGCCGGGCTGGGGCTCTTAGGAGCCTGACGCTGCGGCGGCGGCAGAGGGATCGGCGGTTGGCGTAGCGCCTTGCGCTCCTGCGGCCTCAGGGTCGTCAGTGCGATCACCGGACCCCTCGCCAGCTCCTGCAGCGGCAGCTTTGGCGGCCTCTTCGCCGGCAGGATCATCAGCGCCGGCTTCTTCTTCGGTGGCGGCAGCGTCATCAGTGTTGCCGCGCGCGTTCTCCTCGCCAGCGCCCTCGGTCTCCATCGGCTCCGTGGAAGGTGGATCTGAAGGCCGGAAGAGGGAGAAAAGTCAAGCAAATATCCAAAAAGAAAATCAGAAAAAGAAGAACCCAAGGGAAGTTTTCAAGCAAGAGGATTACCTGTGCTGGGCTCTTCAGTCATGGGCTCCACCACTGGGGGTCGCTGGTGCCGTCCCTTGCCGGAGAACTGTCCCTTGCCGGAGATTTCTCCATGCCGAAGAACGCTCCCTTGCCGGGGAATCCTCCCTTGGCGGTGTAGTCGAAACAGATAGCATCTCGGGGGGCGGCTTCCAGGTGCTCCTGGTGAGGCTGCTCTGCTCCTACACAAATCAACAATCAGATATCAGCAAAAGAAAGAACACCCATGCACACCTAAACAGCGAGAAGTAAACCAAATACTTACGCTGGGGGCTGTGCTGGGGGCTGCTGTGGGGAATGATTGTCGGGTCCGGCAAGGTGGTCTCGGGCGCGCCCCCTACTGTCATGGTGGGCTCGTCCTCGATGATAATCACCGGAGCCTTGGCTCTCTTCACCGCTCTCTGGGCCAGAGTCCTGAAAAGGAAACAGTTCAGAGTCAAGCAAATCAGATACAAGACAAAAACAGCGAAGATTGAAGAACTACAAGTACAGCAAAGAATCTTACTCTTCTTCTTCCTCGTCGGAGCTGAGCGCGGAGAGGTCGAAGTTCGGCCCTCTTTCGACGCGACGAGGCGGAGGAGTAGGCTCCCTTGACCGCTTGGTGGGGGCAGCGGCAGGATCAGAAGCGGCGGTCCGGGAGGACCCCGCTCCAATTGTCGCAGCGGCGTGAGGCGCTTCCGCGGCAATAGAGCTTGTCGCAGTGGAGCGTGTCCCGCGGCGCGACGGCTGTTGACTCGTCTGCCGCCCTGCTACGTCCCCGGCCTTGCGAAGACGCCTTCTTGGTGGAGCTGCGGCCTGCGCTGAGGGCTCTGCTTGCGGCAAGCTGCTTGAAGATGGCGGGCCGCTCGCACCCTCGGCGGGCTCGCTCGACTCGCCTTCAGGCTCGGCAAGCTCTCCCTCGCCGGCAAGCTCTCCGGCAAGCTCATCCCGATCGGCAAGGCTTGCCGCCTCTGCTGCCTCTGCCTCCTCCACGGTGAATCCAAACTCACTCGCGGCAGCGGCTGCCGCCGCCTCTTCCGCCCTAGTGGCGATGCACCGCATCTCCGCATCGGTGGTGTCGCGGGTGAGGCTCTTCTGCTCATCGGAGCGGACCGCCACCTCCACCAAGCCATCAAAGAACTGCTACACGACATCGTCTGCGGGCTCCTGCCAAGTTGGAACGATTCCATGCGAATCGCACAACAACATCATTGCACGGATGCGGTCAAGCGAGGAATTGTTGCACAGCGGAACGACACCCTGCGGCAACCTGAACCATTCGGGATGCTGAGGGCCATGCTTGAACAGCTCCTTAAGCATCGCATCCAGCTCCAGGACGGTGAAGTTGAAGTTGAGGCCCGGGCGTAGCCTCATGATGTCCGCCGGGCCCCCGAACTCCCAGGCGGGTCTCCTCCTCTCCTCTGAAGCGTCGGCGGCGAAGAAATCTGTGCCTCACGGCGCCTCTGAGAAGCCAGCAAGCACGAGGCGCAAGATCCGGGTGACGGCAATCTTCAGTCTGTCGTCTTCCGGGGCCACACTGCTCCAATCGTTGCTGCGCACTGCTGGGGCTTGGCGTTGGGCTGTGAATGGCTGCAGGTTCTCCTCGACGATCCAGCACCAGTCTGCTTTCCACTCCTCCCATTTGCTGCAGAGCTCCCCCTCCAGATAGTCCTCCTTCTTGCCGGCTCTCGAGATCCAGGCGATTCCGCTGGATAGGGGCTCCCCTCTCTCGACCCGGGGCATAAAGAAGTGGCGGAAAAGAGCTACGTTTGGGTAGACTCCGACAAAGTTTTCGCAGAGATGTGCGAAAACCGCCATTGTCAGAACAGCGTTGGGGGTGAAATCAAGGAGGTGGAGCCCGTAGGTGTTCATGATATCGCAGAAGAATTCAGAGAAGGGCGGGCAGAGCCCGCAGCAGAAGAACAGCGCGAAGAAAGGGTATCCGTTCGGAGCCCGTTCAGAAGCGGCGGCGGAGAGTACCTTCGTGCGCGGATGCGCTCGCGTCTCCGTCGACCAGAAGAGGTAGTACTACTCCCTGAGCTCCTTCGCGGCGAGCTCGGGGGGGGGGGGGGAGTTGCCCGCTCCTTTTGCAACGCCTCGAGCCGCAGCGCCTCGGCCGACTTCACAGCCTTCCCGGCTTTCAGAGCCATGGCGGAGGTAGTGGGGGATATCGAAGGTGTTGGTGGCGCCGGAGGCGATGGGGTTGGAGCGCTTCTCTCTTTCGGCTCTGGAAGAGGGGGGGAGCGGCGGAGATCTCTGAGATTGGAGTAGCAACGGGCGGAATGGGCGAACTGCCCCTGTTTCCCCTGCTTATAAAGAGGAAGGGGGCGGACGTTCCGCTTTTCCGAATAAAGAACCACGCACGATCTCTCCCACGACGTCGCATTCAACGCGTGTCGTTCGGGGAGGGCGCGGTGGATACAGAGTGAGATACGGCGTAACCTAGGCCGCGCGTGCCCGTGCCCTGTTTTGGGCCTGGCCCAACAGCGCTCGGCACCGTGTGTGGCCCAGGCCCGGGGCTCCTATCGGTGTACTAGAATAGGGGTTGTTGGGGAACGTAGTAATTTCAAAAATTTTCCTACGCACACGCAAGATCATGGTGATGTATAGCAACGAGAGGAGAGTGTTGTCCACATACCCTTGTAGACCCAAGCGAAGCGATCTGGCGTAGAGGAAGTAGTCGACGTTCTCCTCGCGATCCGACCGATCCCGCGCCGTTACTCCGACGCCCCGAGTTCTTGACACACGTACAGCTCGATGGCGTCCCTCGTACTCGATCCAGCCGAGTGTCGAGGAGAGTTCCGTCAAGACGACGGCGTGGTGGCGATCTTGATGTTTCACGGCGAGAGGCTTCGCCTAAGCAGCGACAGTATAACCGAGGTGGAATATGGTGGAGGGGGCACCGACACGGCTAAGGAACGATCTTACGATCAACTTGTGTGTTCCAGGTGCCCCCTGCCCCAGATATAAAGGAGCAGGGGGAGGGGCGGCGGCCAGGAGGGCATACAGGAGTCCTACTCCCTCGGGAGTAGGATTCCCCCAATCCTAGTTGGACTAGGATTCCGGAGGGGGAAAGAGAGAGGAGGGGCGGCCCCTTCTCCTAGTCCTAGTAGGACTAGGGAAGGGGAGGCGCTTGCGCCAGGCTTGGGCTGCCCTCCTCCTTTCCACTAGGGCCCATCGAGGCCCATTTACCTCCGGGGGTTCCGGTAACCTCCGGTACTCGGTAAATTCCGTTTTGCCGGAACCATTCGAACTCCAAACATAGGCTTCAATATATCAATCTTTATGTCTCGACCATTCCGAGACTCCTCGTCATGTCCGTGATCACATCCGGGACTCGAACTCCTTGGTACATCAAAATACATAAACTCATAATAAGCATCGCCATCGAAACCTTAAGCGTGCGGACCCTACGGTTCGAGAACAATGTAGACATGACCTGGAACCATTCACGGTCAATAACCAATAGCGGGACCTGGATGCCCATATTGGTTCCTACATATTCTACGAAGATCTTTATCGGTCGGACCGCATAACAACATACGTTGTTCCTTTGTCATCGGTGCGTTACTTGCGAGATTCGATCGTCGGTATCCAATACCTAGTTCAATCTCGTTACGCAAGTCTCTTTACTCGTTCCGTAATACATCATCTCACAACTAACTCATTAGTTGTAGTGCTTGCAAGGCTTGATGATGTGCATTACCGAGAGGGCCCAGAGATACCTCTCCGACTATCGGAGTGACAAAACCTAATCTCGAAATCGCCAACCCAACATCGCCTTTGGAGACACTGTAGTACTCCTTTATAATCACCCGATTCGTTGTGGCGTTTGGTAGTACCAAAGTGTTCCTCCGTAAACGGAGTTGCATAATCTCATAGTTACAGGAACATGTATAAGTCATGGATAAAAGCGGTAGCAACATACTAAGCGATCGTGTGCTAAGCTAGGGAATGGGTCATGTCAATCAGATCATTCTACTAATGATGTGACCTCGTTAATCAAATAACAACTCCTTTGTTCATGGTTAGGAAACATAACCATCTTTGATTAACAAGCTAGTCTAGTAGAGGCATACTAGTGACATCTTGTTTTGTCTATGCATTCACACATGTATCACGTTTCCGGTTAATACAATTCTAGCATGAATGATAAACATTTATCATGAAATAAGGAAATAAATAATAACTTTATTATTGCCTCTAGGGCATATTTCCTTGATCTCCCACTTGCACTAGAGTCAATAATCTAGATTACACAAGTAATGATTCTAACACCCATGGAGTCTTGGTGCTGATCATGTTTTGCTCGTGGAAGAGGCTTAGTCAAGCGGTGCGCAACATTCAGATCCGTATGTATCTTGCAAATCTCTATGTCTCCATCTGGACTAAGTCCGGATGGAATTGAAGCGTCTCTTGATGTGCTTGGTCCTCTTGTGAAATCTGGATTCCTTTGCTAAGGCAATTGCTCCGATATTGTCACGAAGATTTTCATTGGACCCGATGCACTAGGTATGACACCTAGATCGGATATGAACTCCTTCATCCAGACTCCTTCATTAGCTGCTTCCGAAGCTGCTATGTATTCCGCTTCACATGTAGATCCCTTCACGACGCTTTGTTTAGAACTGCACCAACCGACAGCTCCTCCGTTTAGTGTAAATCGTATCCGGTCTGCGATTTAGAATCGTCCGGATCGGTGTCAAAGCTTGCATCAACGTAACCGTTACGATGAGCTCTTTGTCACCTCCATATCGAGAAACATATCCTTAGTCCTTTTCGGTATTTGGGATGTTCTTGACGCTGTCCGATGATCCACTCTGGATTACTTTGGTACCTCCTGCTAGGCTTATAGCAAGGCACACATCAGTCTGGTACACGACATTGCATACATGATAGAGCCTATGGCTGAAGCATAGGAACATCTTTCATCTTCTCTCTATCTTCTGCAGTGGTCGGGCATTGAGTCCGACTCAACTTCACACCTTGTAACACGTGCAAGAACCCTTTCTTTGCTTGATCCATTTTGAACTTCTTCAAAACTTTGTCAAGGTATGTGCTTTGTGAAAGTCAATTAAGCGTCTTGATCTATCTCTATAGATCTTGATGCCCAATATGTAAGCAGCTTCACCGAGGTCTTTCATTGAAAAACTCTTATTCAAGTATCCCTTTATGCTATCCAGAAATTCTATATCATTTCCGATCAGCAATATGTCATCCACATATAATATCAGAAATGCTACTGAGCTCCCACTCACTTTCTTGTAAATACAGGCTTCTCCAAAAGTCTGACAAACCCAAATGCTTTGATCACACTATCAAAGCGTTTATTCCAACTCCGAGATGCTTGCACCAGTCCATATATGGATCATTGGAGCTTGCACACTTTGTTAGCTCCTTTGGATCGATAAAACCTTCGGTTGCATCATATACAACTCTTCTTCCGTAAATCCATTCAGAATGCAGTCTTTACATCCATTTGCCAAATTTCATAATCATAAAATCGGCAATTGCTAACATGATTCGGACGGACTTAAGCATCGCCACTGGTGAGAAGGTCTCATCGTAGTCAATCCCTTGAACTTGTCGAAAACCTTTTGCGACAAGTCGAGCTTTATAAACGATAATATTACCGTCGGCGTCGGTCTTCTTCTTGAAGATCCACTTGTTTTCTATTGCTTGCCTACCCTCGGGCAAGTCAACCAAAGTCCACACTTTGTTTTCATACATGGATCCCATCTCAGATTTCATGGCTTCAAGCCACTTTGCGAATCTGGGCTCACCATCGCTTCTTCATAGTTCGTAGGTTCATCATGATCTAGTAGCATGACTTCGAACAGGATTACCGTACCACTCAGTGCGGATCTTACTCTGGTTGATCTACGAGGTTCTGCGATAACTTGATCTGAAGTTTCATGATCAACATCATCAACTTCCTCACTACTTGATGTAGGTGTCTCGTAAACTGGTTTCTGCGACGGACTACTTTCAAGTAAGGGAGAAGGTACTATTACCTCATCAAGTTCCACTTTCCTCCCACTCACTTCTTTCGAGAGAAACTCCTTCTCTAGAAAGGATCCATTCTTAACAACGAATGTCTTGCCTTGGATCTGTGATAGAAGGTGTACCCAACTGTCTCCTTTGGGTATCCTATGAAGACACATTTCTCCGATTTGGGTTCGAGCTTATCAGGTTGAAGCTTTTTCACATAAGCATCGCATCCCCAAACTTTAAGAAAGCGACAACTTTGGTTTCTTGCTAAACCACAGTTCATAAGGTGTCGTCTCAGCGGATTTCGACGGTGTTCTATTCAGTGTGAATGCGGCTGTCTCTAGAGCATAACCCCAAAAGCGATAGCGGTAAATCTGTAAGAGACATCATAGATCGTACCATATCTAGTAAAAAATACGATTCGACGTTCGGACACACCATTCTGTTGTGGTGTTCGGGTGGCGTGAGTTTGAAACTATTCCGCATTGTTTCAAATGTAGACCAAACTCGTAACTCAAATATTCACCTCCACGATCGGATCGTAGAAACTTAATTTTCTTGTTACGATGATTTTCAACTTCACTCTGAAATTCTTTGAACTTTTCAAAGCGTTTAGGACTTATGTTTCATTAAGTAGATATACCCATATCGCTTAAGTCATCTGTGAAGGTGAGAAAATAACGATATCCGCCACGAGCCTCAATATTCATCGGACCACATACATCAGTATGTATGATTTCCAACAAATCTGTTGCTCTTTCCATAGTACCGAGAAGCGGTGTTCTAGTCATCTTGCCCATGAGGCACGGTTCTTAAGTGCCAAGTGATTCATAATCAAGTGACTCCAAAAGTCCATCGGCATGGAGTTTCTTCATGCGCTTTACACCGATATGACCTAAGCGGCGGTGCCACAAATAAGTTGCACTTTCATTATCAACTCTGCATCTTTTGGTTTCAACATTATGAATATGTGTATCACTACTATCGAGATTCATCAAAAATAGACCACTCCTCAAGGGTGCATGACCATAAAAGATATTACTCATATAAATAGAACAACCATTATTCTCTGATTTAAATGAATAACCGTCTAGCATCAAACAAGATCCAGATATAATGTTCATGCTCAACGCAGGCACCAAATAACAATTATTTAGGTCTAAAACTAATCCCGAAGGTAGATGTAGAGGTAGCGTGCCGACCGCGATCACATCGACTTTGGAACCATTTCCCACGCGCATCGTCACCTCGTCCTTTGCGAGTTAAGCAATCCGTAGTCCTGTTTGAGTTGCAAATATTAGCAAGAACCGATATCAAATACCAGTGCTCTGCGAGCTCTAGTAAGGTACACATCAATAACATGTATATCACATATACCTTTGTTCACCTTGCCATCCTTCTTATCCGCCAAATACTTGGGGCAGTTCCGCTTCGGTGACGATCGCTTGCGGTAGAAGCACTCGTTTCAGGTTTAGGGCCAGACTTGGGTTTCTTCTCTGAGCAAACAACTTGCTTGCTGTTCTTCTTGAATTCCTTCTTCTTCCCTTTGCCTTTCTTCTTGAAACTAGTGGTCTTATTGACCATCAACACTTGATGCTCCTTCTTGATTTCTACCTCCGCAGCCTTTAGCATTGCGAAGAGCTCGGTATAGTTTTCACTAACCCTTGCATATTATAGTTCATCACGAAGCCTTTGTAGCTTGGTGGCGGTGATTGGAGAATTTCATCAATGACACAATCATCCGGAAGATTAACTCCCAATTGTGTCAAGTGATTGTAGTACCGGACATTACGAGTATATGCTCACTAATGTAATCTATTCTCCTCCATCTTACAGCTATAGAACTTATTGGAGACTTCATATCTCTCAATCCGGGCATTACTGTTGGAATATTAACTTCAACTCTGGAACATCTCATATGCTCCATGCGTTCAAAAGCGTCGTTGAAGTCCCGGTTCTAAGCCGTAAAGCATGGCACATTGAACTATAGAGTAGTCATCGCTTTGCTCGCCAGACGTTCATAACATCTGCGGTTGCATTAGCAGCGAGCTGGCACCTAGCGGTGCATCCGGGGCGTAGCTCTTACATGCAGCAATGAGGATGATCCTCAAATTACGGACCCGATCCGTGTAATTGCTACCATCATCTTTCAACTTTGCTTTCTCAAGGAACGCATTAAAATTCAACGGAACAACAAAGACGAGCCATCTATCTACAATCAAACATAAACAAGCAAGATACTATCGGTACTAAGTTCATGATAAATTTAAGTTCAATTAATCATATTACTTAAGAACTCCCACTTAGAAAAACATCTCTCTAGTCATCTAAGTGATCACGTGATCCAAATCAACTAAACCATAACCGATCATCACGTGAAATGGAGTAGTTTTCAATGGTGAACATCTTATGTTGATCATATCTACTATATGATTCACGCTCGACCTTTCGGTCTCCGTGTTCCGAGGCCATATCTGCATATGCTAGGCTCGTCAAGTATAACCCGAGTATTCTGGCGTGCAAAACTGGCTTGCACCCGTTGTAGATGGACGAGAGCTTATCACACCCGATCATCACGTGGTGTGCAGGCACGACGAACTTTGGCAGCGGTGCATACCCGGGAGAACACTTCTTGATAATTTAGTGAGAGATCATCTTATAATGCTACCGTCAATCAAAGCAAGATAAGATGCATAAAGGATAAACATCACATGCAAATCAATATAAGTGATATGATATGGTCATCATCATCTTGTGCTTCATGATCTCCATCTTGTTGCACCACCATGATCACCATCGTCACCGGCGCGACACCTTGATCTCCATCGCAGCATCGTTGTCGTCTCGCCAAACTTATGCTACTACGACTATCGCTACCGCTTAGTGATAAAGTAAAGCATTACTGAGGCGATTGCATTGCATACAATAAGCGACAACCATATGGCTCTGCCGATTGCCGATAACCGGTTACAAAACGTGATCATCTCATACAATAAAATATAGCATCACATCTTGACCATATCACATCACAACATGCCCTGCAAAAACAAGTTAGGCGTCCTCTACTTTGTTGTTGCAAATTTTACGTGGCTGCTACGGGCTTAAGCAAGAACCAGTCTCACCTCGCATCAAAACCACAGCGATACTTCGTCAAATAGACTCCGTTTAACCTTCTCAAGGACGGGCGTAGCCTTTCAGTTCAACTAAAGTGAGAGAGCAGACACCCACGGTCACCTTTAAGCAGCGAGTGCTCATGGCGGTGAAACCAGTCTCGCGTAAGCGCACGGCGTAATGTCGGTGCGGGGCGCTTCATCTCACAATACCGCTGAACCAAAGTATGACATCTGGTAGGTAGTATGACTTGTATCGCCCACAACTCACTTGTGTTCTACTCGTGCAAAACATCAAACCATAGAAAAAACCTAGGCTCGATGCCTTTGTTGGGGAACGTAGTAATTTCAAAAATTTTCCTACGCACACGCAAGATCATGGTGATGTATAGCAACGAGAGGAGAGTGTTGTCCACATACCCTTGTAGACCCGGCGAAGCGATCACAGCGTAGAGGAAGTAGTCGACGTTCTCCTCGCGATCCGACCGATCCGGCGCCGTTACTCCGGCGCCCGAGTTCTTGACACACGTACAGCTCGATGGCGTCCCTCGTACTCGATCCAGCCGAGTGTCGAGGAGAGTTCGTCAAGCCTGACGGCGTGGTGGCGATCTTGATGTTTCACGGCGAGGGCTTCGCCTAAGCTTTGACAGTATAACCGAGGTGGAATATGGTGGAGGGGCACCGACACGGCTAAGGAGCGATCTTCGATCAACTTGTGTGTTCCAAGGTGCCCCCCTGCCCCGTATATAAAGGAGCGGGGGGGGGGCGGCGGCCAAGGAGGGCGCATACAGGAGTCCTACTCCCTCGGGAGTAGGATTCCCCCAATCCTAGTTGGACTAGGATTCGGAGGAAAGAGAGGAGGGGCGGCCCCTTCTCCTAGTCCTAGTAGGACTAGGGAAGGGGGGCGCGCGTGCCTTGGGCTGCCCTCCTCCTTTCCACTAGGGCCCATCGAGGCCCATTTACCTCCGGGGGTTCAGTAACCTCCGGTACTCGATAAATTCCGTTTTACCGGAACCATTCGAACTCCAAACATAGGCTTCCAATATATCAATCTTTATGTCTCGACCATTCCGAGACTCCTCGTCATGTCCGTGATCACATCCGGGACTCGAACTCCTTGGTACATCAAAATACATAAACTCATAATAAGCATCGCCATCGAAACCTTAAGCGTCACGGACCCTACGGTTCGAGAACAATGTAGACATGACCGGAACCATTCACGGTCAATAACCAATAGCGGGACCTGGATGCCCATATTGGTTCCTACATATTCTACGAAGATCTTTATCGGTCGGACCGCATAACAACATCGTTGTTCCTTTGTCATCGATGCGTTACTTGCGAGATTCGATCGTCGGTATCAATACCTAGTTCAATCTCGTTATCGCAAGTCTCTTTACTCGTTCCGTAATACATCATCTCACAACTAACTCATTAGTTGTAGTGCTTGCAAGGCTTGATGATGTGCATTACCGAGAGGGGCCAGAGATACCTCTCCAGACTATCGGAGTGACAAAACCTAATCTCAAATCGCCAACCCAACATCGCCTTTGGAGACACCTGTAGTACTCCTTTATAATCACCCGATTACGTTGTGACGTTTGGTAGTACCAAAGTGTTCCTCCGTAAACGGAGTTGCATAATCTCATAGTTACGAGGAACATGTATAAGTCATGGATAAAAGCGGTAGCAACATACTAAGCGATCGTGTGCTAAGCTAGGGAATGGGTCATGTCAATCAGATCATTCTACCAATGATGTGACCTCGTTAATCAAATAACAACTCCTTTGTTCATGGTTAGGAAACATAACCATCTTTGATTAACAAGCTAGTCTAGTAGAGGCATACTAGTGACATCTTGTTTTGTCTATGCATTCACACATGTATCACGTTTCCGGTTAATACAATTCTAGCATGAATGATAAACATTTATCATGAAATAAGGAAATAAATAATAACTTTATTATTGCCTCTAGGGCATATTTCCTTCAGGGGTACCCTAGTATCCCAAACTTGTGCATGGGCAGTCGCAGCGCCCTGCGGCAAGGCTTGCCGGGTGACCGCCAAGGTCCTCCGTGCTTCCTTTGGAGCCATTCAAGAACAAAGTGTTTAAGCCAAGGAGACAAGACCCCGGCAAGAGGAGCTTGCCGGGAAGGCCAACCAAGGCATTTCAAGGAACTTGCCGCGGCGCGCCTCGCGTCCCGGCAAGGCCCAGTGAGCGACAAGCTTCCGAGCGCGACAAGACAACGACCGCGGCAAGGCGCTTGCCACGGCAGGCTACCATCTTGTACCCGCGCTCCAGCGCATCCACCAACGATGTCGCCACAGGGCCTTTCGGTAGCGTGGTGGAGAGAGCTGTGCAGCCAAGTGGTGCGAGTGTGGGCGGTTACCGACAAGATTGCCATCGTGGCGGCGATGGCGCCTCGACGATCCTTTTTCTGCCTTTGTTTGGGCGACACAGACGGGCATTTAATGCCTTTGTCCCCTGCCGTCAGGGTTAGGTAGGATACACTATACAAGTAGTTGTACCAACCGCAATTCCTTTCCAGTTTTACCCTTGCATGCGTTGCCACCTGTCGGTGACCCCTTGAGCATATAAAAGGAGGCCCATGCACAACGTAGAGAGGGGTTCGAAACCAGAAAACACTCACGCTCGGTCTCACAGCTAGTGTGTACTGTAGCGCTCATCGCCCCCGAGCAAGAACACAATATTACCACAAAGCAGCAGTAGGAGTATTATCTCTCCGAAGCGCTCCGAAGCTGGGTAAATCGCTCATGTGCTTCGCCTCGATCCGCTCTTCATGCGATCTCCGCCCCCCGCCGAACCGAAAGGGGCCCTGCCCCATAGGTGTTCGTTCCCACGACACATGTTCTGATGGCTCTCTCCATGAATAAAGAGTGGGTGGAGGGGTATATATAGCCTCCACACAAATTCTAACCGTTACACACAACTTACCAATCTCGGTGGGACGGAATCGTCAAACTTGGTCAGACCGATTTACAAATAATGTGACCGTTAGGATTTTCAGTGGGACCGACATGTCAACTCGGTAGGACCGATATGGTTAGGCTTAGGGCATAATGTAATCTCGGTGAGACCGATTACTCAAACTCGGTGAGACCAATTTTGGTAATAAGCTAACAAGAGAGTTGGTAAGGCAAATTCGGTGGGACCGATTTGCTCATCTCGGTTGGACCGGAACGTTACGAAAGGGAAACAGAGAGTTTGCATTGCAATCTCGGTGGGACCGATCACTCATCTCGGTTGGACCGAAACGTCACAAAGGGAAACAGAGAGATTACAATCCCATCTCTATGAGACCGAGATCCCTATTGGTGAGACCGATTTGACTAGGGTTTGTGGCAGTGGCTATGACATCTGAACTCAGTGGCATCAGATAAAAAGAATCGGTGGGTCCGAGTTGGACTTTTGGTTTGGGTCATATGTGGATATGAGAAAGTAGTTGAGGGCTTTGGAGCATATCACTAAGCATTTTGAGCAAGAAAGCCGTTAAGCAACACCTCATCCCTCCTTGTTAGTATTGGCTTTTCCTATAGACTCAATGTGATCTTGGATCACTAAAATAGAAAATGTAGAGTCTTGTGCTTTGAGCTCGAGCCAATCCTTTTGTCCTTAGCATTTTGAGGGATCCACTTTTCTCATCCATGCCATGCCAATCATTGAGATTTCCTGAAATACTTATCTTGAAATGGCATTAGCTCAATGAGATATATGTTGTTAGGAATTACCAAAACTACCCAGGGATAGTTGCACTTTCAATCTCCCCCTTTTTGGTAATTGATGACAACATGTAGATAAAAGCTTCGACAAATGATAATAAGATTGAAAAACTTTGTTGCTTCGAGAAGTATGTGAAAAGTAAGAGCTCCCTCTAAATTTGTGCATTATTTAAAATTTTCTTTGGACTGTAAATGCACAATGATTTAGGATCATGGGTTACTCTTCCATGTCACATACATCTTGGTGGAGAGCTCAAAATGATAATAATTAAACACATGCACTCATCACCAAGCAAAGTGAATGATCATATGAGAATATAATAGATAATGTCATCCAACAAGCATTAATGTAGCATAGCATATGATCAAACACATGATCATCCAAGAATCTCACAAAAAGCATAATGTATCAAGCAAACAAATAACAAAGTTCAACCACCGAAAAGACAAGAGAGATCAAAAGCAACACTCTCTCTCGAAGCCTATGATCTATACAACTTTCTCCCCCTTTGGCAACAAGTTACCAAAAAGTTCATAAAAAATACATAGTGCTAAACGACTCTCAGGCTTGGTCTTCATGTGATGGTGTAGAGATGGCTCCAAGGACGAAAGCTTCTGTTGATGTAGCTGGAGATGGTGGAGTGGGTGCTGGAGCTGGAGGCACTGAAGTTGTAGCTAGTGCAGATGATGTAGCTCTGGTGTCTGGAACAGGCACTGCAGCAGATCTCTGTCCTCTGGGCACTCTAGCAAAAGCATATGTATTAGACTTGCCCTTCTTCTCCTCCACATCCTCCTGAAGTTGCTCAACTGCAGTTTGGATCTCAGTAACTTTGACATCAAGAGCATAAAACTTCTGCTCTATGATGCTCTCCAAGCTCTCCTGGTTTTGAGTCAGGGTGGGCAAGCCCTTCTCAATCCTCAAGGTGGAGGCAATCAAGTAGCCAAGCTGATCTTGCTTGCTCTTCAGGAAAATCTGAGATGCCTCTTCAACAATTGGCATCTTTGCAGCCTTCTTAGCCCTTGCTTTCTCTTTCTTCTCTTGTGCTTGCACAGATGATGGTTCATTTTCATCCATCACAATTGTGTTGTCCTTGAAATCAGGGTAGATGGGCAGGTGGTCCTTGTCCAAAAGATATGTGCCTGTGCCCATCTTGGAGTTTATGAGCTCCTGAATGTGTGGGGCATATCCACAACTCCTCTTCTGATCAGCAACTGTCCTTTTGATTGTTTCCACAATCAGGCTCATGACTTTGAATTTTTAAGGCATATCAAATATATGCAGCAAGTTGATTGCATGGCCTCTGATCATCTTGTGATCACTTGACTTGGGCAGTAAGGTGTGCCTTAATATCCAGTTGATTGTAGGCAATCCTGACAATAGGTAATGTACAGATCCAAACTTATGTGTCTCTAGTGCAGCATCTGGGATATCTCTGTACATGTGAGCCATAGAGTTGTGGTCTTTCTTCTTCTTGGCATAGACATCCAAGTCATCCTCATTCTCTTTTGGAGCATTTATCAATTCAGACCATTCTCCAACTGTTGATTGGTACCTAGTACCGTCAGACATCCAGACTATCTTCCCATCTGGGTAGAAATGAGTTGTGGAGTAAACTGCATAATGAGCTCATCATTCCACTTGGTGATCTTCTGGCCAACAAACTCATCTACTCCACAAGCATTGAAGCTGTCATACACTCCTGGATAGTGCTCTTCATTCTTACTGATGTACGCCCAGTCAACCCATCTCATGTCACATACTATGGGCTTCTTGTCAAGCAACACTATCTCATAGAAATCTTGCTGTTCCTTAGTGTGGAACCTGTAGTCCACTGCAGTTCTTCTTCTGACAGCATAAGGATCAGTCTGTCTCCATAGTCTTAGACCTGCATCCTTCCTGAGCTTCGTATCTTCTGCAACTGGATGAGCATCATTATGATCTGGAATCTTGGGCTTCAACTTTCTCAAGACAAGTGAATCTCCATCTTCTTCAGCAGCTTCAGGCACTAGGGCCTTGTTCTTCTCTTCAGCTGGAATACTCCTAGTGTTCCTCTTAGGTGCAGACTTGGGCTTAGGAGCAGCAACCGTGGGAGCATCTTTGGGCTTAGATGGAACATCCCTTGATCTTATAGCATCTCCCATCAGCTTCTGAGCTTTAGGTGCTGGTGCAGCATCCTCTTCCTCTTCTTCTTCAGAGTCTCTCCTCATAGAGGGCTTGCCAAGTACTTTGGCAGTAGTAGTTCTGACTCTCTTCTTCTTCTTCTTCTTCTTATCTTGGCCAGCAGCTTCGTCATCAGACTCAATGGTGAACTTCATGGTTTCACCAGTGGCAACCTTCCTAGGTTTGGAAGTGGGAATTCTCCTGGCAGGTGCCTTCTTTTGCATTCCTGGCTTAGTGGATGCAGCTATGCCATATTCCTTCTTCAGCACCTTCTTCTTAGAAGTGGCCTCATCCTCAACAGCCACATAGTCCTCATCTTTAGAATGTGAGGTTTTCTTCTTCCTTGCCCTGGTTGCTGCCTTGGGCAAATTGCTGGGTGTTCTCCTGCAGCCATCATCTGAGGTACTGGAGGGACTAGCACCCTCACTCATATTAACTTGCTCCTCAGACTTGTTCTGACTGTCACTCTGATCTGACATCATGCAAACTCTGACAACAGACCCTGTGAATAGATGTAGATGAGGTAGAGTGGATGAGCATCACAAGCACAGAGGTTTTTGCAAAAAATTGAGTCAAAAACTTAGTTTTAGTTTTCCACAGAAAGCATTTCGGAGCTATCGACTTGTAAACTCGGTGATACCGAAGCAACTTTTGGAACCTAAACTAGTAACTCGGTCGGACCGAGTCACAGTTCGGTGGCACCGAGATGTTGGAAATATGCCCTAGAGGCAATAATAAATTAGTTATTATTATATTTCCTTGTTCGTGATAATTGTTTATTATCCATGCTATAGTTGTATTGATAGGAAACTCAGATACATGTGTGGATACATAGACAACACCATGTCCCTAGTAAGCCTCTAGTTGACTAGCTCGTTGATCAATAGATGGTTACGGTTTCCTGACCATGGACATTAGATGTCGTTGATAACAGGATCACATCATTAGGAGAATGATGTGATGGACAAGACAATCCTAAGCCTAGCACAAAGATCGTGTAGTTAGTATGCTAAAGCTTTTCTAATGTCAAGTATCATTTCCTTAGACCATGAGATTGTGCAACTCCGGATACCGTAGGAATGCTTTGGGTGTACCAAAGCGTCACAATGTAACGTGGTGGCTATAAAGGTGCACTACGGGTATCTCCGAAAGTGTCATTGGGTTGTACGAATCGAGGCTAGGATTTGTCACTCCGTATGACGGAGAGGTATCTCTGGGCCCACTCGGTAGGACATCATCATAATGTGCACAATGTGACCAGGGGTTGATCACGGGATGATGTGTTCTGAGCGAGTAAAGAGACTTTCGATGCGAGATTGAACAAGCGTATCGGGATACCGACGATCGAATCTCGGGCAAGTACTATACCGCTAGACAAAGGGAATTGAATACGGGATTGATTGAATCCTCGACATCGTGGTTCATCCGATGAGATCATCGTGGAACATGTGGGAGCCAACATGGGTATCCAGATCCCGCTGTTGATTATTGGCGGAGAGTTGTCTCGGTCATATGCGCATGATTCCCGAACCCGTAGGGTCTACACATAAGGTTCGGTGAAGCTAGAGTTGTTATGGGAAATAGTATGTGGTTACGAAGGTTTTGAGTCCGGATGTGATCACGGACGTCACGAGGAGTCCGGAATGGTCGGCGGTGAAGATCGATATATTGGACGAAGGGTATTGGAGTCGGAAGTGTTCGGGGTACCGGGCTATGGCAACATGACCGAAAGGTGTTTAGGAGCCCGGCAAGTGTTGGAGGGCCTCATGGGCCAAAGGGAAGGGCAAACCAGCCCACTAAGGGGTGGTGCGCCCCTCCTAGCCCCTCTCACGTAACCAGGAGAGGTGGGGGCCCCTCCCCTAGGGCAACCCCCCTTCCCGGCTTGGGGGGCAAGTTTCCTAGGGGGTGGGGGCGCCCAAACCCGTCTAGGGTTTCCCCTGTGGCCGCCGCCCCTCTCCTAGGGAACCCTAGGGCGCCTCCTCCACCCCCTTACCCCTATATATAGTGAGGGAGAGAGAGGGCAGCCGGAAACCCTTGCCCCTGGCGCAGCCCTCTCCCTCCCCAACACCTCCTCCTCCGTAGTAGTGCTTGGCGAAGCTCTGCCGGAGAACTGCAAGCTCCACCACCACGCCGTCGTGCTGCCGGAGCTCTCCCTCAAATTCTCCTCTCCCCTTGCTGGATCAAGAAGGAGAAGACGTCCCCGGGCTGTACGTGCGTTGAACGCGGAGGTGCCGTCCGTTCGGCACTAGGATCTCCGGTGATTTGGATCACGACGAGTACGACTCCTTCAACCCCGTTCACTTGAACGCTTCCGCTTAGCGATCTACAAGGGTATGTAGATGCACTCTCCCTCTCTCTCATTGCTAGTATCTCCATAGATTGATCTTGGTGACGCGTAGAAAATTTTGAATTTCTGCTACGTTCCCCAACAGTGGTATCAGAGCTAGGTCTATGCGTAGTTTCTATGCACGAGTAGAACACAAGTTGTTGTGGGCGTTGATTTTTGTTCAATATGCTTACCGTTACTAGTCCAATCTTGATTCAGCGACATCGTGGGATGAAGCGGCCCGCACCGACCTTACACGTACTCTTACGTGAGACAGGTTCCACCGACTGACATGCACTTGTTGCATAAGGTGGCTAGCGGGTGCCAGTCTCTCCCACTTTAGTCGGATCGGATTCGATGAAAAGGGTCCTTATGAAGGGTAAATAGCAATTGACATATCACATTGTGGTTTTTGCGTAGGTAAGAAACGTTCTTGCTAGAAACCAATAGCAGCCATGTAAAACATGCAAACAACAATTAGAGGACATCTAACTTGTTTTTGCAGGGTATGCTATGTGATGTGATATGGAAAAAAAGAATGTGATGAATGATATGTGATGTATGAGATTGATCATGTTCTTGTAATAGGAATCACGACTTGCATGTCGATGAGTATGACAACCGGCAGGAGCCATAGGAGTTGTCTTAATTTATTGTATGACCTGCGTGTCAATGAACAACGCCATGTAATTACTTTACTTTATTGCTAAACCGTTAGCCATAGTAG
Source organism: Aegilops speltoides (assembly GCA_021437245.1). Taxonomy (NCBI): domain Eukaryota; kingdom Viridiplantae; phylum Streptophyta; class Magnoliopsida; order Poales; family Poaceae; genus Aegilops; species Aegilops speltoides. Next base: position 78,277,134 of record CM038147.1, on the reverse strand, counting down.
TAGAAGTAATAGTTGGCGAGACAACTTCATGGAGACACGATGATGGAGATCATGGTGTCATGCCAGTGACGATGATGATCATGGAGCCCCGAAGATGGAGATTAAAAGGAGCAAAATGATATTGGCCATATCATGTCACTTTTTTGATTGCATGTGATGTTTATCATGTTTATGCATCTTATTTGCTTAGAATGCCGGTAGTAAATAAGATGATCCCTCATTAAAATTTCAAGAAAGTGTTCCCCCTAACTGTGCATCGTTGCGAAAGTCCGTCGTTTCGAAGCACCACGTGATGATTGGGTGGGATAGATTCTAACGTTCACATACAACGGGTGTAAGCCAGATTTACACATGCAATACACTTAGGTTGACTTGACGAGCCTATCATGTACAAACATGGCCTCGGAACACGGAAGACCGAAAGGTCGAGCATGAGTCGTATAGAAGATATGATCAACATGAAGATGTTCACCGATGTTGACTAGTCCGTCTCACGTGATGATCGGACACGGCCTAGTTGACTCGGATCATATAATCACTTAGATGACTAGATGGATGTCTATCTGAGTGGGAGTTCATAAGATGAACTCAATTATCCTGAACATAGTCAAAATGTCTTTGCTAATTATGTCGTAATGCTCGCGCTTTAGTTCTATCGTTTCAGATATGTTCCTAGAGAAAAATTTAGTTGAAAGTTGATAGTAGCGATTATGCGGACTAGGTCCGTAAACTGAGGATTGTCCTCGTTGCTTTGTAGAAGGCTTATGTCCTTAATGCACCGCTCGATGTCTTTGAACCTCGAACGTCGTCTATGGATGTTGCGAACATCTGACATACACGTTTTGATAACTACGTGATAGTTCAGTTAAACGGTTTAGAGTTGAGGCACTAAAGACGATTTCAAAACGTCGCGGAACATATGAGATGTTTCGAGGGCTAAAAATGGGATTTCAGGCTCGGGCCCGCATCAAGAGGTATAAGACCTCTGACGAATTTCTTAGCCTGCAAACTAAGGGAGAAAAGCTCAATCGTTGAGCTTGTGCTCAGATTGTCTGAGTACAAAAATCACTTGAATCGAGTGGGAGTTGATCTTCCAGATGAGATAGTGATGTTTCTCCAAAGTCATTGCCACCAAGCTGCTAGAGCTTCGTGATGAACTATAACATATCAGGGATAGATATGATGATCCTTGAAATATTCGTGATGTTTGACACTGCGAAAGTAGAAATCAAGAAGGAGCATCAATTGTTGATGGTTAGTGAAACCACTAGTTTAAAGAAGGGCAAGGGCAAGAAGGGATACTTCATGAAACGACAAATCAGCTGCTGCTCTAGTGAGGAAACCCAAGGTTGAACCCATACCCGAGACTAAGTGCTACGTAATAAGGGGAGCGATCCTTTGGAGCAGAATTACCCTAGATACTTGGTAGATGAGAAGGTGGCAAGGTCGATAGAAGTATATTGGATATACATTAGGTTAATGTGTACTTTACTAGTACTCCTAGTAGCACCGGGTATTAGATACCGGTTCGGTTGCTAAGTGTTAGTAACTCGAAATAAAAGCTACGGAATAAACGGAGACTAGCTAAAGGTGAGCTGACGATATGTGTTGGAAGTGTTTCCAAGGTTGATGTGATCAAGCATCGCATGCTCCCTCTACCATCCAGATTGGTGTTAAACCTAAATAATTGTTATTTGGTGTTTGCGTTGAGCATAGACATGATTGGATTATGCCTATCTGTCTGTTATTCATTTAAGGAGAATAATGGCTACTCTGTTTATTTGTATAATACCTCAATGGTCTTGCACCCAAAATGAATGGTTTATTGAATCTCGGTCGTAGTGATACACATGTTCATGCCAAAAGATATAAGATAGTAATGATAGTACCACCTACTTGTGGCACTGGCATGTAAGCCATATTGGTATAGAACGCATGAAGAAGCTCCATGTTGATGGATCTTTGGACTCACTCGTTTTTGAAAAGTTTGAGACATGCGAACCATGTCTATTGGTGTATATGCATGAAGAAACTCCATGCAAATGGACCGTTTGGACTCACTTGATTTTGAATCACTTGAGACATGCAAATCATACCACATGGGCAAGATATTTGAAAGCCTCGTTTCGATAAAATGGAACAAGAAAGCAACTTGTTGGAGGTAATACATTTTGATGTGTGCAGTCCAATGAGTCTTTGAGGCATCTGATGGATATCATTATGTTCTTACTTCATGGATGATTTGAGTGAATCTTGAGTATATTTACTTGATGAAACACAAGTCTGAATTGTTGAATGGTTCAAGTAATTTCAGAGTGAAATTGAAGATCATCGTGACAAGAGGATAAAATGTCTATGATATGATCATAGAGATGAGTATCTAAGTTCTGAGCTTTGTACATAATTAAGACATTGTGGAAATTGTTTCACAAGTAATACCGCCTGGAACACCATAGTGTGATGGTGTGTCCGAACATCATAGTTGCACCCTATTGGATATGGTGCGTACCATGATGTCTCTTATCGAATTACCACTATCGTTCATGGGTTAGGCGTTAGAGACAACCGCACTCACTTTAATAGGGCACCACTTAATTCCGTTGAGACGACACCGTTTGAACTATGGTTTGGAGAAACCTAAGTTGTCATTTCTTAAAAGTTTGGGGCTGTGACGCTTATGTGAAAAAGTTTCAGGTTGATAAGCTTGAACCCAAAGCGGATAAAATGCATCTTCATAGGACACCCAAAACAGTTGGGTATACCTCCTAATTCAGATCCGAAAGCAATAGGGATTGTTTCTTGAATCGGGCCCTTTCTCGAGGAAAAGTTTGTCTCGGAAAGTTGAGTGGGAGCATGGTGGAGACTTGATGAGGTTATTGAACCGTCACTTCAACTAGTGTGTAGCAGGGCACATGAAGTTGTTCCTGTGGCGCCCACACCAATTGAAGTAGAAGCTTATGATAGTGATCATGAAGTTTCGAATCAAGTCACTACCGTACCTCGTAGGGTGACAAGGATGCGTACTACTTCAGAGTGGTACCGTAATCCTGTCTTGAAGGTCATGTTGCTAGACAACAATGAACCTACGAGCTATGGAGAAGCGATGGTGGGCCCATATTCCGACAAATGGTTAGAAGCCATGAAATCCGAGATAGGATCCATGTATCAGACCAAAGCATGGACTTTGGTGGACTTGCCCGATGATCGGCAAGCCATTGAGATAAATGGATCTTTAAGAAGAAGACGGACGTGGATGGTAGTGTCACCGTCTGTGACGCTCGACTTCTGGCAAAGAGTTTTTTCACAAGTTCAAGGAGTTGACTACGATGAGATTTTCTCATCCGTAGCGATGCTTAAGTCCATCGGAATCATGTTAGCATTAGCTGCATTTATGAAATCTGGCAGATGGATGTCAAGACGAGTTTCCTTACCAGTTTTCATAAGGAAAGGTTGTATGTGATACAATCAGAAAGGGTTTGTCGATCCTAAGGATGCTAAAAGGTATGCTAGCTCCAGCGATCCTTCCATGGACTAGAGCAAGCATCTCGGAGTCAGAATATGCGCTTTGATGGAATGATCAAATATTTTGGGTTTGTACAAAGTTTATGAGAAACTTGTATTTCCAAAGAAGTGGGTGGGGGCACTATAGAATTTCTGATGAGTATATGTTGTTAACATATTGCTGATCAGAAATGTTGTAGAATTTCTGGAAAGCATATAGGGTTATTTGAAAAGTGTTTTTCAATAGAAAACCTGGATTAAGCTGCTTGAACATTGAGCATCAAGATCTATGAGGATAGATCAAAACGCTTAATGGTACTTTCAAATGAGCACATACCTTGACATGATCTTGAAGGTGTTCAAGATGGATCGATCAAAGAAGGAGTTCTTGCACGAGTTGTAAGGTATGAAGTTAAGACTTAAAGCTCGACCACGGCAGAAGAGAGAGAAAGGACGAAGGTCGTCCCCTATGCTTAGACGTAGGCTCCATAGTATGCTATGCTGTGTACCGCACTTGATGTGTGCTTTGCCACATGTCTGGCAAGAGGGTACAAAGGTGATCAAGGAGTGGATCACCAGATAGCGGTCAATATTGTCCTTGGAGTAATAAGGACATGTTTCTCGATTATGGAGGTGATAAAGAGTTCGGCGTAAAGGGTTACGCCGATGCAAGCTTTAACACCTATCCGAATGAATCTGAGTAGCAAACCAGATACGTATAGTGGAGCAACCATTTGGAATAGCTCCAAGTGGAGCGTGGAAGCAGCATTTACAATATGACCTAGAGATTTGCGAAGTACATACGGATCTGAATCTTGCTGACACGTTGACTAAAACCTCTCTCACAAGCAAAACATGACCAAACCCCAGAACTCATTGAGTCTTAAGCACATGATGATGTGAACTAGTTTATTGATACTAGTAAACTCTTTGGATGTTGGTCACATGGTGATGTGACCTGTGAGTGTTAATCACATGGCGATGTGAACTAGATTATTGACTCTAGTGCAAGTGGGAGACTGTTGGAAATATGCCCTAGAGGCAATAATAAATTAGTTATTATTATATTTCATTGTTCATGATAATTGTTTATTATCCATGCTATAATTGTATTGATAAGAAACTCAGATACATGTGTGGATACATAGACAACACCATGTCCCTAGTAAGCCTCTAGTTGACTAGCTCGTTGATCAATAGATGGTTACGGTTTCCTGACCATGGACATTAGATGTCGTTGATAACAGGATCACATCATTAGGAGAATGATGTGATGGACAAGACCCAATCCTAAGCCTAGCACAAAGATCGTGTAGTTCGTATGCTAAAGCTTTTCTAATGTCAAGTATCATTTCCTTAGACCATGAGATTGTGCAACTCCGGATACCGTAGGAATGCTTTGGGTGTACCAAAGCGTCCTGGCGTAGCGTGGTGGCTATAAAGGTGCACTACGGGTATCTCGAAAGTGTCTATTGGGTTGGTACGAATCGAGGCGGGATTTGTCACTCCGTATGACGGAGAGGTATCTCTGGGCCCACTCGGTAGGACATCATCATAATGTGCACAATGTGACCAGGGGGTTGATCACGGGATGATGTGTTATGGAGCGAGTAAAGAGACTTGCCGTAGCGATATTGAACAAGGTATCGGGATACCGGCGATCGAATCTCGGGCAAGTACTATACCGCTAGACAAAGGGAATTGAATACAGGATTGATTGAATCCTCGACATCGTGGTTCATCCGATGAGATCATCGTGGAACATGTGGGAGCCAACATGGGTATCCAGATCCGCTATTGGTTATTGGCGGAGAGTTGTCTCGGTCATATCGCATGATTCCCGAACCCGTAGGGTCTACACATAAGGTTCGGTGGCGCTAGAGTTGTTATGGGAAATAGTATGTAGTTCTTGAAGGTTGTTGAGTCCGGATGTGATCCCGGATGTCACGAGAGTCCGGAATGGTCGGCGGTGAAGATCGATATATTGGACGAAGGGTATTGGAGTCCGGAAGTGTTCGGGGTACGGGCTATGGCGGCATGACCGAAAGGTGTTTGGGAGCCCGGCAAGTGTTGGAGGGCCTCATGGGCCAAGGGAAGGGCAAACTAGCCCACTAAGGGGTGGTGCGCCTCCCAGCCCTCTCACGTAACCGGGAGAGGTGGGGCGCCTCCCTAGGGCAGCCCCTTCCCGGCTTGGGGCAAGTTTCCTAGGGGTGGGGCGCCCAAACCCATCTAGGGTTTCCCGTGGCCGCCGCCCTCCCTAGGGAACCCTAGGGCGCCTCCTCCACCCCCCTTACCCCTATATATAGTGAGGGAGAGAGAGGGCAGCCGCAAACCCTTGCCCCTGGCGCAGCCCTCTCCCTCCCCAACACCTCCTCCGTAGTAGTAGTGCTTGGCGAAGCTCTGCCGGAGAACTGCAAGCTCCACCACCACGCCGTCGTGCTGCTGGAGCTCTCCCTCAACTTCTCCTCTCCCCTTGCTGGATCAAGAAGGAGGAGACGTCCCCGGGCTGTACGTGTGTTGAACGCGGAGGTGCTATCCGTTCGGCACTAGGATCTCCGGTGATTTGGATCACGACGAGTACGACTCCTTCAACCCCGTTCACTTGAACGCTTCCGCTTAGCGATCTACAAGGGTATGTAGATGCACTCTCCCTCTCTCTCGTTGCTACTATCTCCATAGATTGATCTTGGTGATGCGTAGAAAATTTTGAATTTCTGCTACGTTCTCCAACACGAGACTGCTAGGGTTTCACAAAGAATCGATCTCGGTCACACCGATTTGCAATTCTCGGTCAGATCGAGAATCACATGTGCAATGGCCTACGCCAAATCGGTGAGACTGATTTCAACAACTCGGTCAGTCCGAGATTAATTTGGCAGAAACCTAACCCTAAATTTTCAATCCAAGACTAATCTACAGAGTAGTTTTGCTGGATAGGAAGATTTCAAACGTGGCAAGATTCATGGCAATGCAATGTGCTAGGAATCGGAGTTAAGAACAGCACAAAGTTCAAATCCATACCCTAATGCGATGATGGATTTGCTACGGTGACAACGGCGAAGCAGAATCCCGTTGATGGCGGCAGAGACCAGCGGCGAGAGGTCGCTGGCGATGAGGAGGACGATCCGGAGACCTAATGAGGCAGGGCAGGCTGAGCGCGGGCGAAGGGTTTCGGAAGATTTTCCAAAATTTTACCCGTGAGTATATATAGCCTGATCCTGGAACAACTCGGTGGCACCGAGATGCATTACTGCAAGCAGTTCCTGCAACTCGGTGTGACCGAAAAGTTCAAATCGGTTGCACCGAGATTGAAAAACCTAGATCAACTTAGTGATCTCGGTATGACCGAAAAGGTTGAATCGGTCAGACTGAAACGCACAAAGAGGTTTTGGAAGTTTAAGTCTATGACAAATCGGGAACTCTGAGTGCTCCTCACACAGAGTGGTTCGAATCTGACTTGATCAAACTTTGTGATATGGCATGAATAGAGTTTGAGACAAGAAAAGCATAGATAGCTAGAGAAGGTTCTTAGGCATTCTTGTCCATCCACTTGGCAAAAGAAAAGAAACCAAACAATCAAAGCAACAAGTGGATGTCCTCAGATGAGTAAATTATGCAACCAACATGCTCACACAATAAAATGGCAAATGAAATATGTGACAAAGCATGCACAACCAATCTAGCATCTATCAAGCAATTGGCGATGACTAGGTCATCTATACATGAGTATATTGACTTAGGAGTCAAATGAGAACATTTGATCATAGGTCATACTCATCGTTTAAGCACAAGTGGGGTTACCACTTTTACATAAAGCATTGTTGTGTTCACACCATTAGAGTTGCTTTAGCTCAATTGTTAAAGTACAGCTCCCCCTAGATGTGAGATCCCCCCTAATGTAGGTGTTGAAGATGATGACTTCATGTAGGTGTTGGAGGTGTGGATTCTCAATGTTGATGTAGATCATTTGGAGCAATCCATTGGAGTGAGTTGCACTTTCAATACCTACACGGGTTAGTCCCACAAGGAACAAACAAGGATATCCATAGACATAGAGTAATGCACACACACAAGATGATGTCCATGAAAGCATTAGGTTACCTTGTCCCTTGTCTTACCAACAAGAGGGTTTGTGACTCCTTGAACTAGTGCAAGATGTGGAAGTTGATTGCACTTGTCTTTGCCAAAATGATAAGAGTGAAATATGTTGGCGGAGTCACCCTCAAGAACTCTCTAGTTCTTCTTCTTCGGGATTCACATCATCTTGATGGGAATCCTTGGAGTTGTAGTTGTACTCGATGAAGTAGAACTTGATGTAGTCTTGGGAACCCACTTGACCAAGGCCTTAGGAGCTTCTTCAAATGCATCAATCTCCTCTTGAAGCTTATCCTTGCCTTTTTTGCTTGTGGTCTTGTGGTGGAAGATCATATTGAGCTTGTGTGCCTTTGAAAGAAGTAGGATCATACTTATCTTGTTGAGGAACAAACTTCGTATTGGGGTATTGATCTTCTTCCCACTCAACTCCATTGGCATTGAACTCTCGTTCAAAACCAACACCTTGGTTCTTCCGGTGCCTTCCTTGCCTGCGTACAATTTCCTCGAATTGCTTACTCTCTGCAAGGCTCTTGTAAACACATTTCTCTATAATTCCCTTCAATAAGCTATTTTCTTCCTCAAGTGTAACTTGGCTAAGAGAATCATTAGTGGAATCAAGAGAACTACTAGAAGCAACAACATTGGATTTAGCATGATTATTGTTACTACTAGAGGAAGAATCTTTCTTGTTCTTGTTACTAGACTTGACTTGAGGCATGTAAGTAGATAAGAGTAAATGCTTGGCAATGTAAGAAGAACTTTTCTTGTGAAGATCATCATTGATTGCTTTTAAAAACTCATGTTCTTGCTCAAGGTTGAGATTTTCAAAGCGTAACTTCTCATGAGTCCTTAAAAGTTCTCGATGATCTCCTAAGATAGTTTCATGAGCTAACTTAAGAGTGTTTAGTTCTTTAGTTAGGAGCTCAATCTTATCCTTATCATTGTCATTCGTTTTATCTTGATTAGGATGATTAATTGACATTTCATCATAGTATTCATCACTAGAGTTGTCAACAAGTAAATCATCATCACCTAACAAGTCATCTTCATCACTATTGGAATCAACATACTCGGGGTGTGATACCTTTGGGACTTTAGCCATGAAGCATCTTCCAAGTCCTTCATTTCGTGAGTCAAATATGTCGTAGGAGTTGGTTGACACAAGTGCTAGACCGGCGACACCTTCATCTTGAGTATATTCGGAGTCGGAGTGATAGCTTCTCTCGGAGTGATTGTCGGAGTCGGAGCCGGATAGCCATTCACCAACATGAGCTTCATGTCTTCGTTTTGTGTAGCTCCTTGATGACTTGTCCTTCCTTTCCGAATCCTTGCTTCTCCGGGATGTTCTTCGTTCATAACGATCATCTCTACTCCTTCTCTCTCTTGATGGTGATTCTTCTCTTCTACTTCTTCTTTTTGGAGAATCTTCTCTTTTTTTGTAGGGTGCCATACACTCATTGAAATAGTGTCCGGGTCTTCCACAATTGTAGCAATTACGCTCACGACTAGAAGATCTTTTGTCATTGTAGGACCTTGACTTGGAACTTCTTTGCTTGCTCCTACTCTTGTAGAAATTGTTGAAGTTCTTCACCATTAGGCTCAATTCTTCATTGAAGGTTTGTTTCTCACTTGATGATGTGGGAGCTTCACATGAGGCTTTGTAAGCACCACTTGACTTGTTGTGGAGCTCCTCCTTATCCTTGAGTGACATCTCTTGAGCAACAATTCTTCCAATGACTTCGTTGGCTCGAGATCTTTGTAATTGGGCATCATTTGGATCAATGTGCACACGGTATCATATTTTCCATCCAAAGCCCTTAGGATCTTCTTGATGATGAATTTGTCGGTCATCTCTTCACTTCCTAAGCCGGCAATCTCATTTGTGATAAGAGCAAGCCTAGAATACATTTCAGTGACACCTTCACCATCCTTCATTTTGAACTTGTCAAGTTAACTTTGAAACACATCCAATTTGGATTCCTTGACAGAGTCGGTACCTTCGTGCATGTCAATCAAAGTATCCCAAATTTCCTTTGCATTCTCAAGACGGTTGATTTTGTTGAATTCTTCGGGGCATAATCCATTGAAGAGGATATCACAAGCTTGAGCATTGTATTGCAGCATCTTCAACTCTTCTGCGGTAGCTTCACGGTTCGGTTCTCTCCCATCAAAGAATTCACCTTGCAAGCTAATACACACAATAGCCCAAACGGTGGGGTTATGTCAAAGAATATGCATTTTCATCTTATGCTTCCAACTAGCAAAGTTAGTACCATCAAAGTAAGGACCTCTACGGTGGTAATTTCCCTCGCTAGACGCCATACTCTCCTAGGTTGTGAAACCAAGGCTATGACTACCAAAAGCTATGGAAATCAAAGCAAATGGAGACCAAAGCTCTGATACCACTTGTAGGATCGAAAGTATGTCTAGAGGGGGGTGATTAGACTACTTGACCAAATAAAAGTCTAGCCTTTTCCCAATTTTAGTTCTTGGCAGATTTTAGCAACTTAGCACAAGTCAAGCAATCAACCTACACATGCAATTCTAAGAGTATAGCAACGGAATGTAAAACAATTGCATATGAAGGTAAAGGGGAGGAGTTTTAGAAGGCAAATGCAATTGGAGACACGGATGTTTTTGTCGTGGTTCCGATAGGTGGTGCTATCGTACATACACATTGATGGAGACTTCAACCCACAAAGGGTAACGGCTGCGTGAGTCCACGGAGGGCTCCACCCATGAAGGGTCCACGAAGAAGCAACCTTGTCTATCCCACCATGGCCGTCACCCACAAAGGACTTGCCTCACTAGGGTAGATCTTCACAAAGTAGGCGATCTCCTTGCCCTTACAAACTCCTTGGTTCAACTGCACAATCTTGTCGGAGGCTCCCAAGTGACACCTAGCCAATCTAGGAGACACCACTCTCCAAGAAGTAAGAAATGGTGTGTTGATGATGAACTCCTTGCTCTTGTGCTTCAAATGATAGTCTCCCCAACACTCAACTCTCTCTCACAGGATTTGGATTTGGTGGAAAGAAGATTTGAGTGGAAAGCAACTTGGGGAAGGCTACAGATCAAGATTCATATGGTAGGAATGGAATATCTTGACCTCAACACAAGTGTAGGTGGTTCTCCCTCAGAAAATGTATGTTGGAAGTGTAGGCATGTTCTGATGGCTCTCTCCACGAATGAAGAGTGGGTGGAGGGGTATATATAGCCTCCACACAAAATCTAACCGTTACACACAACTTACCAATCTCGATGGGACCGAATCGTCAAACTCGGTCAGACCGATTTAGCAAATAATGTGACCGTTAGGATTTTTGGTGGGACCGACATGTCAACTCGGTAGGACCGATATGGTTAGGGTTAGGGCATAACGTAATCTTGGTGAGACTGATTACTCAAAGTCGGTGAGACCGATTTTGGTAATAAGCTAACCAGAGAGTTGGTCAGGCAAACTCGGTGGGACCGATTCGCTCATCTCGGTTGGACCGAAACGTTACGAAAGGGAAACAGAGAGTTTGCATTGCAATCTTGGTGGGACCGATCGCTCATCTCGGTTGGACCAAAACTTTATGAAGGGAAATAGCGAGATTACAATCCCATCGGTGAGACCGAGATCCCTATCGGTGAGACTGATTTGACTAGGGCTTGTGGCAGTGGCTATGACATCTGAACTCAGTGGTGCCGGATAGAAAGAATCGGTGGGGCCGAGTTGGACTTTTGGTTTGGGTCATATGTGGATATGAGAAATTAGTTGAGGGCTTTGGAGCATATCACTAAGCATTTTGAGCAAGAAAGCCATTAAGCAACACCTCATCCCTCTATGATAGTATTGGCTTTTCCTATAGACTCAATGTGATCTTGGCTCACTAAAATAGAAAACGTAGAGTCTTGTGCTTTGAGCTTGAGCCAATCCTTTTGTCCTTAGCATTTTGAGGGATCCACTTTTCTCATCCATGCCATGCCAATCATTGAGGTTTCCTGAAATACTTATCTTGAAATGGCATTAGCTTAATGAGATATATGTTGTTAGGAATTACCAAAACCACCCAGGGATAGTTGCACTTTCACAGACCATCGGGTCCATAGTTATTAGCTAGATGGCTTCTTCTCTCTCTTTGATTCTAAATACAAAGTTCTCCTTGATGTTCTAGGAGATCTATTCGATGTAATACTCTTTTGCGGTGTGTTTGCTAAGATCCGATGAATTGTGGATTTATGATCAAGATTATCTATGAATATTATTTGGTTCTTCTCTGAATTCTTATATGCATGATTTGATATCTTTGCAAGTCTCTTCGAATTATCAGTTTAGTTTGGCCTACTAGATTGATCTTTCTTGCAATGGGAGAAGTGCTTAGCTTTGGGTTCAATCTTGCGGTGTCCTTTCCTAGTGATAGTAAGGGCAGCAAGGCATGTATTGTATTATTGCCATCGAGGATAAAAAGGTGGGGTTTTCATCATATTGCTTGAGTTAATTCCTCTACATCATGTCATCTTTCTTAATGCGTTACTCCGTTCTTATGAACTTAATACTCTAGATGCATGCTGGATAGTGGACGATGTGTGGAGTAATAGTAGTAGATGCGGGCAGGAGTCGGTATACTTGACACGGCGTGATGCCTATGTTCATGATCATTGCCTTAGATGTCATAATAATTATGCGCTTTTCTATCAATTTCTCAGCAGTAATTTGTTCACCCACCGTAATATATGCTATCTCGAGAGAAGCCACTAGTGAAACCTATGGCCCCCGGGTCCCTTTTCCATATTATTGAATCATGTTTACATCTTGCTAGTTTCTGATCTACTATTTTGCAATCTTTACTTATCTATAAACCAAAAATATTTACTTTATTATCTCTATCAGATCTCACTTTTGCGAGTGACCGTGAAGGGATTGACAACCCCTTTGTCGCGTTGGTTGCAAGTTCTTGATTGTTTGTGCAGGTATTCGGTGACTTGTGCGTCGTCTCCTACTGGATTGATACCTTGGTTCTCAAAACAGAGGGAAATGCTTTTGCTACTTTGCTGCATTACCCTTTCCTCTTCAAGGGAAAACCAACGCAAGCTCAAGAGGTAGCAATAAGGATTTATGACGCCGTTGCCGGGGAGATCAACGTCAAGTCAAGCCATACCAAGTACCCATCGTAAACTCTTCTCCCTTGCTTTACATTATTCACCATTCGCCTCTCTTTTTCTTCTCCCCCACTTCTAAAATGATTCGAAAACATTTGCCTTTTTCTTCACCTCTCTTCCATTTGCCTCTTTCCACTTGCTTCTTGTGTGCTTGTGTTTTGGATTGATTGCTTGTCACGATGGCTCAAGATAATACTAAATTGTGTGACTTTTCCAACACCAACAACAATGATTTTATTAGCACTCCGATTACTCCTACTACCAATGCTGAATCTTGTGAAATTAATGCCGCTTTGTTGCATCTTGTTACGAAAGATCAATTTTCTAGCCTTCCTAGTGAAGATGTCGCATCCCATCTAAACAACTTCGTTGATTTGTGTGATATGCAAAAGAAGAAAGATGTGGATAACGATATTGTTAAATTGAAGCTATTTCCGCTTTCGCTTAGAGATCATGCTAAAACTTGGTTCTCATCTTTGCCTAAAAATAGTATTGATTCATGGAATAAGTGTAAAGATGCTTTTATCTCTAAGTATTTTCCTCCCGCTAAGATCATCTCCCTTAGGAACGATATTATGAATTTTAAGCAACTTGATCATGAGCATGTTGCACAAGCTTGGGAGAGGATGAAATTGATGATACGTAATTACCCTACACGTGGTTTGAATTTGTGGATGATTATACAAAAAAATTATGCCGGATTGAATTTTGCTTCTAGAAATCTTTTAGATTCGGCCGCATGAGGCACTTTTATGGAAATCACTTTAGGAGAAGCTACTAAGCTCCTAGATAATATTATGGTTAACTATTCTCAATGGCACACCGAAAGATCCACTAGTAAAAAATTTCATGTGATTGAAGAGATTAATGTTTTGAGTGGAAAGATGGATGAGCTTATGAAATTATTTTCTAATAAAAGTGTTTCTTCTGATCCTAATGATATGCCTTTGTCCACTTTGATTGAGAATAATAATGAATCTATGGATGTGAATTTTTTGGTAGGAACAATTTTCGTAACAACGCATACAGAGGCAATTTTAATCCTAGGCCGTTTCCTAGTAATTCTTCTAATAATTATGGCAATTCCTACAACAACTCTTATGGAAATTTTTAGTAAGATGCCCTCTGATTTTGAGAATAGTATTAAAGAATTTATGAGTTTGCAAAAGAATTTCAAAGCTTTGATTGAAGAAAATAATTGCTTAAGATTGATGAGTTGGCTAGGAACGTGGATAGAATTTCTCTTTATGTTGATTCTTTGAAACTTAGATCTATTCCACCTAAGCATGATATCAATGAGTCTCTCAAAGCCATGAGAATTTCCATTGATGAGTGCAAAGAAAGAACCGCTAAGATGCATGCAAAAAAAGATTGGTTTGTAAAAGCGTGTTCTTCTAGTTTTTCATGATAATAATGATGAAGATCTAAAAGTGATTGATTTGATTCCTATTAAATCTTTGTTTCCAATATGAATCTTGATAAATATGGGACCGGAGATGAGTCAACTTTAGTTAAAAGGCGTCCCAATGATTCAGAGTTTTTAGATCTAGATGCAAAAATTGATAAAAGTGGGATTGGAGAGGTTAATACTTTAAGTAGCAATGAACCCACTATTTTTGATCTCAAGGAATTTAATTATGATAATTTTTCCTTAATATATTGTATTTCCTTGTTGCAATCTGTGTTAAATTTCCCTCATGCTTATAATCAAAATAAAGCTTTTACTAAACATATCGTTGATGCTATGACGCAATCTTTTGAAGAAAAGCTTGAACTAGAAGATTCTATCCCTAGAAAACTTTATGATGAGTGGGAACCTACTATTAATATCAACATTAAAGATTATGAATGCTATGCTTTGTGTGATTTGGGCGCTAGCGTTTCCACGATTCCAAAAACTTTGTGTGATGTGCTAGGTTTCCGTGAATTTGATGATTGTTCTTTAAATTTGCATCTTGCAGATTCCACCATTAAGAAACCTATGGGAAGGATTAATGATGTTCTTATTGTTGCAAATAGAAATTAGGTGCCCGTAGATTTCATTGTTCTTGATATAGATTGCAATCCTACATGTCCTATTATTCTTGGTAGACCTTTCCTTAGAACGATTTCTGCAATTATTGACATGAAAGAAGGAAACATTAGATTCCAATTTCCGTTAAGGAAGGGCATGGAACACTTTCCTAGGAAGAAAATTATATTTCCTTATGAATCTATTATGAGAGCCACTTATGGATTGCATACCAAAGATGGCAATACCTAGATCTATTCGTGTTTTTATGCCTAGCTAGGAGGCAACCCAATTTTATTTTTGTTCTTTGCTTTTTGCTACTGTTTAGTAATAAATAATTCATCTAGCCTCTGTTTAGATGTGGTTTTATGTTTTAATTAGTGTTTGCGCCAAGTAGAACCTTTGGGAAGACTTGGGTGAAAGTTAATGTGATGCTGTAAAAAACAGAAACTTTGCGCTCACGAGAATAGATGTCATTTTTTATAGAAGAGTAATTTTAGGTTGATTCTTTGTGCAGAACATTAATAGACAAATTCCTCACGTCCACCAATTTATTTCAGAATTTTTGGAGTTACAGAAGTATTCGGAAGTTACAGATTACTACAGACTGTTCTGTTTTTGACAGATTCTGTTTTTTGTGTGTTGTTTGCTTATTTTGATGAATGTATGAGTAGTATCGGGAGTGTATGAACCATAGAGAATTTGGAATACATTAGGTTTTACACCATATAAATAAATAATGAGTTCACAACAGTACCTTAAAGTGGTGATTTATTTTCTTATACTAACGGAGCTCATGATATTTTCTGTTGAAGTTTTGTGTTGTGAAGTTTTCAAGTTTGGGGTACGGATTTGATGGACTATGGAATAAGGAGTGGCAAGAGCCTAAGCTTGTGGATGCCCAAGGCACCCAAGGTAAAATTCAAGGAAGACCAAAAGCCTAAGCTTGGGTATGCCCCAAAGGCATCCCCTCTTTCGTCTTCGTCTATCGGTAACTTTACTTGAGGCTATATTTTTATTCACCACATGATATGTGTTTTTCTTGGAGCGTGTTGTATGATTTGAGTCTTTGCTTTTTAGTTTACCACATTCATCCTTGCTGTACACACCTTTTAGGAGAGACACGCATGAATTGTGATTTATTAGAATACTCTATGTGCTTCACTTATATCTTTTTAGAGCACGGTGGTGGCTTTATTTTATAGAAATTGTTGAACTCTCATGCTTCACTTATATTATTTTGAGAGTCTTTTAGAACAGCATGGTAATTTGCTTTGGTTATAAAACTAGTCCTAATATGATAGGCATCCAAGATGGATATAATAAAAACTTTCATAAAAAGTGCGTTGAATACTATGAGAAGTTTGATTCTTGATGATTGTTTTGAGATATGAAGATGGTGATATTAGATTCATGCTAGTAGAGTAATTGTGAATTTGATAAATACTTGTGTTAGGTTTGTGAGTCCCATAGCATGCACGTATGGTAACCGTTGTGTAACAAATTTTAAGCATGAGGTATCTCTTTGATTGTCCTCCTTATGTGTGGAGGTCGGGATCGCGCGATGGTTAACTCCTACCAACCCTTCCCCTAGGAGCATGTGCGTAGTGCTTGGTTCTGATGACTTGTAGATTTTTGCAATAAGTATGTGAGTTCCTTATGACTAATGTCAAGTCCACGGATTATACGCACTCTCACCCTCCACCATTGCTAGCCTTTCTTGTGCGTCGCAACTTTTGCCGGTGCCATACACCCACCATTTACCTTCCTCAAAACAGCCACCATACCTACCTATTATGGCATTTCCATAGCCATTCCGAGATATATTGCCATGCAACTTTCCACCATTCCATTTATTATGACACACTTCATTATTGTCATATTGCTTTGCATGATCATGTAGTTGACATCGTATTTGTGGCAAGGCCACCGTTCATAATTCTTTCATACATGTCACTCTTGATTCATTGCACATCCCGGTACACCGCCGAAGGCAATCATATAGAGTCATATTTTGTTCTAAGCATCGAGTTGTAATTCTTCGAGTTGTCAGTAAATAGAAGTGTGATGATCATCATTATTAGAGAATTGTCCCATGTGAGAAAAAAAGAGGCCAAAGAAGCGAATCAAGAAAAAGGTGAGAAAATAGAGAAGGGACAATGCTACTATCCTTTTACCACACTTGTGCTTCAAAGTAGCGCCATGATCTTCATGATAGAGAGTCTCTTATTTTGTCACTTTCATATACTAGTGGGAATTTTCATTATAGAACTTGGCTTGTATATTCCAATGATGGGCTTCCTCAAAATGCCCTAGGTCTTCGTGAGCAAGCAAGTTGGATGCACACCCACTTAGTTTCTTTTTGAGCTTTCATACATTTATAGCTCTAGCGCATACGTTGCAGGGCAATCCCTACTCACTCACATTGATATCTATTAATGGGCATCTCCATAGCCCGTTGATACGCCTAGTTGATGTGAGACCATCTCCCTCTTTTTGTCTTCTCCACAACCACCATTCTATTCCACCTATAGTGCTATGCCCATGGCTCACGCTCATGTATTGCGTGAAAGTTGAAAAAGTTTGAGAATACTAAAGTATGAAACAATTGCTTGGCTGAAACCGGGATTGTGCATGATTTGAATATTTTGTGTGGCAAAGATGGAGCATAGCCAAACTACATGATTTTGTAGGGATGATTTTTCTTTGGCCATGTTATTTTAAGAAGACACGATTGCTTTGTTAGTATGCTTGAAGTATTATTATTTTTATGTCAATATTAAACTCTTTTCTTGAATCTTTTGGATCTGAACATTCATGCCACAATAAAGAAAATTACATTGATAAATGTGTTAGGTAGCATTCCACATCAAAAAAATCTATTTTTATCATTTACCTACTCGAGGACGAGCAGGAATTAAGCTTGGGGATGCTTGATATGTCTCCAACGTATCTATAAATTTTTTATTGTTCCATGGTATTATATTATCTGTTTTGGATGTTTAATGGGCTTTAATATGCTATTTTATGTTATTTTTTGGACTAACCTATTAACCGAGGGGCCAGTGCTAGTTTATGTTTTTTTTGCCTATTTTAGAGTTTTGCCAAAAAGGAATACCAAACTGAGTCCAAACGGAATGAAACCTTCACGATGATCTTTCTAGCACCGAAAGCAAACCAGAAGACTTGGAGATGAAGTCGGAGAGGCAATGAGGCGGCCACGATGCAGGAGGGCGCACCCAGGGGGTAGGCACGCCCCCACCCTCGTGGGCCCCTCAAAGATCCCCTGACCTGGTTCCTTCGCTTATATATATACTCTTATACCCCAAAAACATCAGGGGGAGCCATGAAAACACTTTTCCACCGCCACAACCTTCTGTACCCATGAGATCCCATCTTGGGGCCTTTTCCAGTGATCTGCCGGAGGGGAATTCAATCATGGATGGCTTATACATCAACACCATTACCTCTCCGATGAAGCGTGAGTAGTTTACCACAGACCTTTGGGTCCATAGTTATTAGCTAGATGGCTTCTTCTCTCTCTTTGATTCCCAATACAAAGTTCTCCTTGATGTTCTTGGAGATCTATTCAATGTAATACTCTGTTGCGGTGCTGAAAGGATCGAGAAGAGGTGTCTAGAGGGGGGGGGGGTGATTAGACACTAAATACCAAAAGTTGCAGTTTTTAACTTCTTTAAGTTTAAGAGGAGTTTTGGCACAAGTTTAACAATCACAATACATAACAAGCAAGCATGCAAAGAGTATATGAGCAGCGGAAAGTAAAGCATGCAACTTGCAAGAATGTAAAGGGATGGGATTGGAGTGTGCAAACGCAATTTGGAGACACGAAGATTTTTGAGCCGTTGTTCTGATAGGTGGTGCTATCGTACATCCACGTTGATGGAGACTTCAACCCACGAAGGGTAACGGTTGCGCGAGTCCACGGAGGGCTCCACCCACGAAGGGTCCACGAAGAAGCAACCTTGTCTATCCCACCATGGCCATCGCCCACGAAGGACTTGCCTCACTAGCGGTAGATCTTCACGAAGTAGGCGATCTCCTTGCCCTTACAAACTCCTTGGTTCAACTCCACAATCTTGTTGGAGGCTCCCAAGTGACACCTAGCCAATCTAGGAGACACCACTTCCAAGAAGTAACAAATCGTGTGTTGATGATGAACTCCTTGCTCTTGTGCTTCAAATGATAGTCTCCCCAACACTCAACTCTCTCTTACAGGATTTGGATTTGGTGGAAAGAAGATTTGAGTGGAAAGGAACTTGGGGAAGGCTAGAGATCAAGATTCATATGGTAGGAATGGAATATCTTGGTCTCAACACATCAGTATGTGGTTCTCTCTCAGAAAATGTATGCTGGAAGTGTAGGCACGTTCTGATGGCTCTCTCCACGAATGAAGAGTGGGTGGAGGGGTATATATAGCCTCCACACAAAATCTAACCGTTACACACAACTTGCCAATCTCGGTGGGACCGAATCATCAAACTCGGTCGGACCGATTTAGCAAATGATGTGACCGTTAGGATTTTCGGTGGGACCGACTTGCAACTCGGCAGGACCGATATGGTTAGGGTTAGGGCATAACGTAATCTCGGTGAGACCAATTACACAAACTCGGTGAGACCGATTTTTGGTAATAAGCTAACCAGAGAGTTGGTCAGGTAAACTCGGTGGGACTGGTTCGCTCATTTCGGTGAGACCGAAATGTTACGAAAAGGAGACGGGGAGTTTACATTGTTATCTTGGTAGTACCGATTACTCAAACTCGGTTAGACTGATCTGGGTAATGGACATACACTGAGAGATTACAACCCCATCTCGGTGAGACCGAGATCCCTATCGGTGAGACCGATTTGCCTAGGGTTTGTGGCAGTGGCTATGAATCTGAACTCGGTGGCGCTGGATAGAAAGAATCGGTGGGGCCGACTTTGACTTTGGTTTAGGTCATCTATGAATGTGATAAGGTAGTTGAGGGCTTTGGAGGATACCACGAAGCACTTTGAGCAAGCAAGCCATTAAGCAACACCTCATCCCTTCTTGATAGTATTGGCTTTTCCTATAGACTCAATGTGATCTTGGATCACTAAAATAGAAAATGTAGAGTCTTGTTCTCTAAGCTTGAGACAATCCTTTCTCCTTAGCATCTTGAAGGGGTTCCACATCCTCTAGTCCATGCCACTTCATTGTTGAACTCATCTGAAACATACTAGGTAAAAGTGTTAGTCCAGCAAGAGATATGTTGACATTAATTACCAAAATCACCCAGGGAGCACTTGTGCTTTCAATCTCCCCCTTTTTGGTAATTGATGACAACATACATCAAAGCTTTAGATAAAGATATACAAAATAACAAGTAACGCTTTGGAAAGACATGTAACATGCATAGGCTCCCCCTACATGTATGCAATCATGTGAATATGGAATATAGGAGCATGTGAATGCATAAACATGACAGAGTAAGCAATGTGTTACATGCATCTTGGCTATATGCACCAGAGAAAAAGATGTGAATAAGGGAAATGTACCTTCATGCTCATGAGTCCTTCTTGCAAACAGTATGTACATAAGCAAGAATTTCTCATGCACATGACTGTGATGCATATACTTACCTTGTGGTCTTGAGTTGGCTTAGGAGGAAATGAACCTGCGTAAACAAGGTTAGATATCACAGATACACCTACTGGCCGGAGCAAACAAAACAAACCACAAGAGTACCAAGACTGGGATGACATGTAGAGAGTGAGTACTGTGTACCACATTGGATACAGACATGTCCCCAAAGGTAAAGATGTGCAATGAATTCAAGGATTTCCTTCCCTTAGATGTCTTGCTCCCCTGAATCTAGCATGGGATACTGGGAGAAGATAGGGAACAGAAAATCAGAGCTAAATTAGAGCTCAAAGAAAATGAATAGAGCTAATGCAAACAAGCAAATATGAACATGTCTTTCCCCTCTTGAAGACATGTGACTTCTCTCCTCTTTGAACACCAAGCATCTGGGGTCCTTGATGATTACTCTTTCTCACCTTGAGTATTCTCTCCCCCTATAGATATGATTACGCTTTGATGTGATCTCTTTCTCCCCCTTTGACATCAATTTCCAAGAAGGGTTCTTCTGGTTTTTTGTCATGATGGATTTGGTCCTTGAGTCACAGAACAAAGAAGTAAGTTGAATGTGATGCTGGTCGAGGTCAAGATTCATTGAGTGGAGCTGGATAAAAAAAAGAATGCAGAAACAAGTGGCAAGGTGTCTTTCCTGTAATGAAATCGGTGGCACCGAGTTGTATGTTATAGTTGTACCGAAAGGATTCAGTTAGACCAAATGCATCAAACCGGTGAGACCGAGTTCAGCGCAAAGAAAACACTTGTCACCTCAGCTCACTAGACAAGTAAGATCTCACAAGGATTTGCAAGGAATTAACTGAAAGATTTGCAAAGAATTGGATGCAGGGAATGCAGAACAAAATAGAAAAGAAAAGAAATCTAGATGAATTTTTTGTTTTTTTATTGAAAGGGGAAACAAATATGCATGAGATAAATGCAAGAGCACAGAAAAGAACACACGAGAACTTCATCTAGACTTGGTCGGCGACAAAGTCACCTATGTTAGAGTATATTGACTTAGGAGTCAAGTGAGATCACTTGATCATAGGTCATACTCATCGTTTAAGCTCAAAATGGGGTTACCATTTTTCATTTAAGCATCTTGATGTATTCACATCTTGTTGAGTTGCTTTAACTCATGACTTGGAGTAAAGCTGCTCTAAGATGGAATGCCATACCTTGGGTGGTGGTGTTGAACTTGTGTCGGTTGCTCAAGGTTGATGTAGCTCATCAAGAATTGGGAGCACCACTTGAAATTTGAGTTCATCTACCTACATGAGTTAGTTTTTGCAAGGAAGAGCACTTGTGTATCCAAAATGACAATCATGAATTTCATTAATAAATTTGTCAAAGGATATGTTTGAATGGATCTGTGCTTCCTTGCCTTCAACCACCGTTGTGTAGAGACTTGGTGATGTAGAGATTGCTCAAGATGTGAGTGAGTTGCAATCTCACAGACTTAGATTCATCCAAGTATCTACAAGGGTTAGATAACATGCAAGGTGCAAATATATCCAAGACATAAGATAGTCATCATAAGAGAAATATCAAGGATTAGTCATAGGCTCATCCCTTGCATGTATCAAATGGAGTTCCTACTCCAAGTTTGAAGCATCAATGATGTTCAATTCACCTCTTAACCTGCAAAACACTTTCTCATCAAGTGGTTTAGTGAATATATCCGCTAATTGCTTTTCGCTGCAAACATGCTTAAGATAAATGTCCCCTTTGGCAACATAATCTCGAATGAAATGATGACGAACTTCAATATGCTTTGTCCGAGAATGTTGCACAGGATTGTGAGCAATCTTGATAGCACTTTCATTGTCACAAAGTAATGGAACATGTTTCACATATATCCCATAATCTTTAAGAGTTTGGGTCATCCAAAGCAATTGAGCACAACATGAACCAGCGGCGATGTATTCCGCTTCGGCGGTGGATAAGGATACCGAGTTTTGTTTCTTGGAAGACCAAGATAAAGAGATCTACCAAGAAATTGACAAGTACCCAAAGTGGACTTTCTATCAACCTTGTCACCGGCATAGTCCGAGCCAGAGTAGCCAACAAGATCGAAAGAGGCCCTCTTTGGATACCAAATGCCAAAGTTTGGTGTATGAATTAAGTATCTCACTATCCTTTTCACGGCCTTAAGATGACATTCTTTAGGAGCAGCTTGATATCGTGCACACATGCACACATTTAGCATAATATCGGGACATGAAGCACGTAGATATAACAATGAACCAATCATAGAGCGATAAACCTTTTGATCGACCGGTTCACCATCTTTAGTCAAATCAAGATGTCCACTAGTAGGCATGGGTGTAGTCATACCTTTGCATTCTTGCATATTGAACTTCTTGAATAAGTCCTTGGTGTACTTCATTTGAGAGACAAAGGTACCTTCCTTAGTTTGCTTGATTTGCAAACCAAGAAAGAATTTGAGTTCACTCATCATAGACATCTCAAACTTCTCCGACATTAGCTTTCCAAACTTTTCACTAAAATGAGGATTAGCAGAACCAAATATAATATCATCAACATAGATTTGGCATACAAATAGTTCTCCATTGACCCTTTTAGTAAAAAGAGTAGAATCTATTTTTCCAATTTCAAAGCCTTTTTCAATAAGGAACTTCGTCAAGCATTTATACCATGCTCTAGGAGCTTGTTTAAGACCATAAAGGGCTTTGTGAAGCTTGTAAACATGATTAGGTTTCTTAGGATTAACAAAGCTGGGAGGTTGCTTAACATAAAATTCCTCCTCTAATTCACCATTTAGGAAAGCACTTTTAATGTCCATTTGGTACAAGGTGATATCATGGTGATTGCCATAGGCAAGTAAGATGCGAATGGACTCAAGTCTAGCAACGGGAGCATAAGTCTCACCATAGTCCATACCTTCGACTTGAGTGTAGCCTTGGGCGATGAGATGTGCTTTGTTGCGAACTACTTGTCCATCTTCTTCTTGCTTGTTGCGAAACACCCATTTGGTACCGATGATGTTGTGGTTGTTGTCGGGCTTCTCAACCCATGTCCAAACTTGATTTCTCTCAAAGTTGTGTAGCTCTTCATGCATGGCATTTATCCAATCCGGATCTTCCAAAGCTTCTTCAACCTTCATAGTTTCAATGCTAGAGATGAATGAATAGTGTTCACAAAAGTTAGCTAAACGAGTTTTAGAGCGAGTGATTCTCCCAGTTTGGATATCATTGTAGATTTGCTCGACGGGGTGGTCTTTAGCAATTCTTGCTCGAACTCGTGAAAGCTTTTGCTTGGGTCTTGGTTGAACATCTTCTTCATCTTGTTCTTCTTCTTGGCCTTCTTCATTGTTGGCGTTGTCGTTCTCTTGTCGTGGTGGAGAAGGAGCTTGTTGACGTTCATCTTGATGCACTTCCTTGTTTTCTTCATCTTGGTGTGTCCCACTTGTGGATGCTTCCGTATCAACTCTTGGTTCACCTTGTCGTGAGGTAGAAGCTTCCACTTGGACAGACGAGGTACTCTCCTTCACCTCCGTTGGACAAATCTTGCCAATAGACAAGTCTTGGATTGCTTCCGAGGGGTCTTTGTCTCCTACATCAATTGGCAATTTCTCTACTTGCGAGCCGTTAGATTCATCAAACTTCACATCTACCGTTTCTTCAACTTTTCGAGTGAAATTGTTGTAGACACAATATGTGTGAGAGTTTGAGCCATAACCAAGTAGGAAACCTTCATGAGACTTAGGAGCAAATTTAGAACGACGATGCTTATCAAGAATGTAGCACTTTGAGCCGAATACTCGAAAGTATCCAACTTGGGGTTTGTTACCGGTGAGGAGCTTGTATGCCGTCTTGTCGTGTAGCTTGTGAAGATACAGGCGATTTGTTGCATGGCAAGCTGTCTCAACCGCTTTCGCCCAAAAGTGCTTCGGCGTCTTGTACTCATCAAGCATCGTTCTTGCCATTTCGATGAATGTCCCGTTCTTCCTCTCAACAACTCCATTTTGTTGAGGTGTGTATGCAGCCGAGAACTCATGTGAAATCCCTTCTTCGTCAAGAAAGGTGTCCACATTTGCGTTCTTGAACTCCGTTCCGTTGTCGCTTCGAACCTTCTTGATCTTCACTTCAAATTGATTTTTGGCCTTCCTAGCAAAGTTCTTGAAGATCTTTTGGACCTGCGATTTATCATCTAGAAAGAACACCCACGTAAATCTTGAAAAATCATCAACTATAACTAGACCGAAAGAATTTCCACCGAGACTTTTGTAAGCGTTGGGACCAAAAAGATCCATGTGAAGTAGCTCGAGTGGCCTACTTGTGGGCATGATGTTCTTCACGGGATGCCTCCTCCAACCTGTTTACCTGCCTGACAAGCGCTGCAAAGTCTATCCTTATCAAATATGACATCGTTAACGCCAAGGATATGATTTCCTTTAATAAGCTTGTCAAGGTTTCTCATGCCAACATGACCTAATCGTCTATGCCATAACCAACCTTTAGAAGATTTAGCAATAAATCAAGTTCTAGGTTGAGCCTTTTTAGTGAAATCAACAATGTATAGATCACCTCTACGTATACCGGTAAAGACCATTTTATGATTATCTCTAGGAAACACTTGGCAATCTACTTCAGTAAATAGAACATTGAAACTGAAATCAGCAAGTCTAGATACTGAAAGTAAATTGTATCCAAGAGATTCAACGGGCATGACATTTTGTATGGAGCTATCATGTGATATGGCCACCTTACCGAGGCCAACCACCTTACCCTTTGAGTTGTCACCGAAGGTGACATACTTTCGAGGGCCGTCATTTTCAGCAAGCTCACGAAACATATCTTTATCTCCGGTCATGTGATCGGTACATCCACTATCAAGAACTCATTCCTTTCCTCCTGCCATATATCCCCGAAGATTTGCCATAAGAGCAAAGTGTCTCATTGCATCATCAAGATCAAAGTCACTATCATCATCCTCATCATAGTATCCATGTTCAACATCATCATGTGGTGGATCAAATCCTAGAGAGGGTGATTAGTTAGAGTGATTTTGACAATGATTTTCTTTATGAATTTTTATAGCTTCAGAAATAATATCACTAATAATTCTAACATCTCCTTTGGCACGCATAAGGTTTGTAAGCTCAAATAGACAATCACCAAACATAGGATCACTGGAATTCATCTTACTCAAGGCAATAGACTTATGGAGAATTTCATCTAGATTTTTCAAGGAATAATTTGGAAAACGTTCCTCAAGAAATTTCCATATGGTGTAGGCACACTTAAGATTAGGCAAACATCCAATCAAGTTTCTAGGCAAGCCTCTAATGATAAGTTCAACAGTTCTAAGATTGCGAATCATGTCAATTGACTCATCAAGGGAGGATGCATAGGATCAACATGAGGTGCACAAGGGCTAGCAATGTACTTGTTCAA
Organism: Aegilops speltoides; assembly: GCA_021437245.1. NCBI lineage: Eukaryota > Viridiplantae > Streptophyta > Magnoliopsida > Poales > Poaceae > Aegilops > Aegilops speltoides. Next base: position 78,251,343 of record CM038147.1, on the reverse strand, counting down.
ATGATATTCATTGAAAATCACAAGCATCTCATTTTTTCGCTCATGAAAATATTCACCATCAAGTATCGGCACTCTATGTCTAAGACTCCCCAAAGTAGACTCATCCATCTTCCTCCAATGGTGTTTAAACCAAAGCAATGGAGACCAAGGCTCTAATACCAATTGAAAGGATCGAGAAGAGGTGTCTAGAGGGGGGGTGATTAGACACTAAATACCAAAAGTTGCACTTTTTAACTTCTTTAAGTTTAAGAGGAGTTTTGGCACAAGTTTAACAATCACAATACATAACAAGCAAGCATGCAAAGAGTATATGAGCAGCGGAAAGTAAAGCATGCAACTTGCAAGAATGTAAAGGGATGGGATTGGAGTGTGCAAATGCAATTTGGAGACACGGAGATTTTTGAGTCATGGTTCTGATAGGTGGTGCTATCGTACATCCACGTTGATGAAGACTTCAACCCACGAAGGGTAACGGTTGCGCGAGTCCACGGAGGGCTCCACCCACGAAGGGTCCACGAAGAAGCAACCTTGTCTATCCCACCATGGCCATCACCCACGAAGGACTTGCCTCACTAGTGGTAGATCTTCACGAAGTAGGCGATCTCCTTGCCCTTACAAACTCCTTGGTTCAACTCCACAATCTTGTCGGAGGCTCCCAAGTGACAACTAGCCAATCTAGGAGACACCAGTCTCCAAGAAGTAACAAATGGTGTGTTGATGATGAACTCCTTGCTCTTGTGCTTCAAATGATAGTCTCCCCAACACTCAACTCTCTCTCACAGGATTTGGATTTGGTGGAAAGAAGATTTGAGTGGAAAGGAACTTGGGGAAGGCTATAGATCAAGATTCATATGGTAGGAATGGAATATCTTGGTCTCAACACATCAGTAGGTGGTTCTCTCTCAGAAAATGTACGCTGGAAGTGTAGGCACGTTCTGATGGCTCTCTCCACGAATGAAGAGTGGGTGGAGGGGTATATATAGCCTCCACACAAAATCTAACCATTACACACAACTTGCCAATCTCGGTGGGACCGAATCGTCAAACTCGGTCGGACCGATTTAGCAAATGATGTGACCGTTAGGATTTTCGGTGGGACCGACATGCAACTCGGCAGGACCGATATGGTTAGGGTTAGGGCATAACGTAATCTCGGTGAGACCGATTACACAAACTCGGTGAGACCGATTTTGGTAATAAGCTAACCAGAGAGTTGGTCAGGTAAACTCGGTGGGACTGGTTCGCTCATTTTGGTGAGACCGAAATGTTATGAAAAGGAGACAGAGAGTTTACATTGTTATCTCGGTAGTACCGATTACTCAAACTCGGTTAGACTGATCTGGGTAATGGACATACACAGAGAGATTACAACCCCATCTCGGTGAGACCGAGATCCCTATCGGTGAGACCGATTTGCCTAGGGTTTGTGGCAGTGGCTATGACATCTGAACTCGGTGGCGCTGGATAGAAAGAATCGGTGGGGCCGAGTTTGACTTTGGTTTAGGTCATCTGTGGATGTGAGAAGGTAGTTGAGGGCTTTGAAGGATATCACAAAGCACTTTGAGCAAGCAAGCCATTAAGCAACACCTCATCCCTTCTTGATAGTATTTGCTTTTCCTATAGACTCAATGTGATCTTGGATCACTAAAATAGAAAATGTAGAGTCTTGTTCTCTGAGCTTGAGCCAATCCTTTGTCCTTAGCATCTTGAAGGGGTTCCACATCCTCTAGTCCATGCCACTTCATTGTTGAACTCATCTGAAACATACTAGGTAAAAGTGTTAGTCCAGCAAGAGATATGTTGACATTATTTACCAAAATCACCCAGGGAGCACTTGTGCTTTCAGGTGTGTTTGCCGAGATCTGATGAATTGTGGATTTATGATCAAGATTATCTATGAATATTATTTGGTTCTTCTCTGAATTCTTATATACATGATTATCGGTTTAGTTTGGCCTACGAGATTGATTTTTCTTGCAATGGGAGAAGTGCTTAGCTTTGGGTTCAATCTTGCGGTGTCCTTTCCCAGTGACAGTAGGGGCAGCAAGGCACGTATTGTATTGTTGCCATCAAGGATAAAAATATGGGGTTTTCATCATATTTCTTGAATTAATTCCTCTACATCATGTCATCTTTCTTAATGCATTTCTCCGTTCTTATGAACTTAATACTCTAGATGCATGCTGGATAGCGGTAGATGTGTGGAGTAATAGTAGTAGATGCAGGCAGGAGTCGGTCTACTTGATACAGACGTGATGCCTATGTTCATGATCATTGCCTTAGATGTCATCATAATTATGCACTTTTCTATCAATTGCTCGGCAGTAATTTGTTCACCCACCGTAATATATGCTATCGCGAGAGAAGCCACTAGTGAAACCTATGGCCACCGGGTCTCTTTTCCATATTTTTGAATCTCGTTTACATCTTGCTAGTTTCTGATCTACTATTTTGCAATCTTTACTTTCAATCTATAACCAAAAGACCAAAAATATTTACTTAATTATCTCTATCAGATCTCACTTTTGCGAGTGACCGTGAAGGGGTTGACAACCCCTTTGTTGAGTTGGTTGCTTGTTTGTCAGGTATTCGGTGACTTGTGCGTCATCTCCTACTGGATTGATACCTTGGTTCTCAAAACTGAGAGAAATACTTATGCTACTTTGCTGCATCTCCCATTTCCTTTTCAAGGGAAAACCAACGCAAGCTCAAGAGGTAGCAGCGCGCTGCTAGTAACTACCAGTAGCGCTCTCTACCCAAAGCGCTACTGCTAAGCAGGTATAGCGATGGCTGGCTAACACACGCCTTGATACACTTTAGTCAGAAGCGCCATATCGATGAAGCGCCTCCCGCTCTTGCTATACCTAAAACCGGCGGTACTTCTAGGCTTTTCCCTAGTAGTGGTGTGTGTTCACATTGCTTTTCCCATTTCATATGTAATTAAGGTGCATAGGAAGCATTATGTCAAGAAGTTGTTTATAACTACATGTGATGAATTTTTTACTACAAAAATTTGTATTTTTATAGTTTTACTTCATAATTTCTCATGCATGGTCTTCTTTTGTTGGATAGCATTTGTATTGTTAGTATGCACCTTGTTTTCAATCATGTGTGGTGGTGTCTAATAAGCGATCATCCATTTGGGCCCTTCGCGATCCACTCCTGTGGGGTCACTTTTCGGTTGAGTGGTGGATGCACGGGAGTGCGACACGTGACACTTCCCCGAGTAGGCAGTGTTGCCAGCTTCCCCTCCATTTCGTCATTTTTTTTGCATTGTAGCACGCGAAGCACAAGTGTGAAGCCTACATTGTAGCAGTTGTGTTGCATGTACCATAGGAATTGATATGGAAGGAAGTACAAGTATATACTACAGCCTGGAGTACAAGTTGGGTCAGCAGAAAGATTCTTTAAAAATCTATCAACAAGATCTTGACACAAGAAACACAATGGTGTAAATGATTTGTAATTCAGATGCTTACTAATGAGATATTACAATTTTGAAAAATAGATCTCATAAAAATGCACCCAGTGCATCCTTCCACTCCTCTTCGATAGTTGGTAAAACCAACAAAAACTCTTTGGTGATGACAACTGACGCACATGTGATGAGCCACATGTCATCGAGAGGTTTGAGAGTAACCTTTATAAGGGGTACCCCTTAACTAATGATTTCCTTCTTAGAGCAGATCACATTTATATCATGTATTAGATGGATGGTGCATTGAGTTAATCATAGATATATATGCTCATGCAACCCAAGCTAGCCACCGGGAGGGGAACCGATTCGAAGTTTGATTTTGCATCCAAACTGGAGAGAAAGCCCAAAAGGTGGGATCAAGAAAAGTACTATTTGAGCAATCATTGGGTCACGTAGATGCATAGGAACTAGGTGCACACATGACATGGATTTACCCAAGTTCATGCCCTACGAGGGAGGTAATACCCTGCTTCTTGCCTTTGTGGGTTGTATTGATGGTTGCCTCATATGAAAAATAGAGTTTGTGCATGAGCACTAATAACCCACAAGTGTAAGGGATTAATTGTAGATCTTTTCGATAATTAAGAGTGTCCAACTCAACAAGAAGTAGAAGGAAATGGCCAATGAAAATTATAAAGGAATAACTGTAAAAGTTGCAAATATTATTTGTTGGGTTGAGAGAGCAAGTGTAAGAATACGAATTGGAATAAAAGTAAATGAATGCAGCAAGTGACCCAATCCTTAATTGTGCTAAGGAAAGTCAGTTGCGTTTCTTATATGGATCAAATCGTTCTTGAGGACTTCAGGTATTTCACCATGATGTTCTTACCTAGTTCAATTCACTATAGATTTCAAGCTTTGATAAGTGTTGTGTGTTGGAGCCTATGTTTATGCATCGTCCTTACCTGAACTTATACATACTTATGATTATGCCATATTTGTAAGCATATGCAAATACAATAGGATTACTACCATAACATCTAAAGATCATTAGGTTCCAGGGTCACCATTTACTCCTGAGGCAACAATTCATAAATTCGGGATTCATTATATCTGTCACTCTGACCACCCATCATAGATAAACTTATCACATAATGTTCTCCTCTAGGACCATATTAATTAAGTGACATGTAGGTGATGTTCACACATCACTATTAGAGAATTAGACCACAAAATGATATCAAAACATTAAACTTTATACAATTCTATGTAGTTACTAACAACAAGGTTTCTCCCAAGTACTCAAGAACGTACTGGATTACCCAGCATCTTAATAGACATGGTTAGTGGGGTCTGATATGGATAAAAATTTGAACATACAAATATTTCATCAATAAATGACCAAGCATAAACTACAAAGCAGTAATTAAAACTAGGAAGGGATCTCATGGAACGCCCCAAGACAGGCACTATACAGATCTAGCACATCTGCTAGCAAATGCATAGTATCCATCCCAGGACGCCTACCGAACACAACGTGCATGTTATACCCATACACGCAACAACATGCTATGTGGGTCAAATTTAACAATTGAATACATCTGAGGGTATTAAAAACATACACACATACACATCTACCCTTATCGCTATCTCATGTATGCACACATCAATTGCACAACTGTCGTTGTTGCGCCTCCGCTCCGTCACTGTCGTGTAGGCGCCACTCTTGCTGCGCCTTCTCTCCTTTGAATCCTGCTCCTTATCTCTTCCTTCTCCGCGCTGCTTGCCCTCACTGGCCCAAACCACCACCGCCCGAGGCTACATTGACTAAGGCAGGGCCACCCAAGGCCTGGGACATCGGGGAGAACACCGACATGCAACAGCGGGTACCTAGAGACCGAGGATCACGTCGAGGGGTAAAGCACATGCCTCGGGACAACTACACCACGCGGTTCCGAATCTCCATCTCCTCATCAACAAGAAGGAAATTGGCGGCGAAGCGGTGTCAGAGGCCATGAAGAAAGTCGGAGAGGGGTGCGGTTGGCCATCATGGCGGGGCTCGTCAATGACACATTTTTTTGTGTTCATGTCCACAAGCTTTGCCAAGTACACAAGCTAGGGTACTCGACAAAATCATCATTGCGAGGAAGGAGGTCGACGGGGAGGGCATGCAGTTGGCCATCAAGGCGGGGATCATCGGTGACACACTCGTGTAAGCCGGCGAAACGTCTTTTTTGTCTTCATGTTCACAAGTTTTCCCGCGTACACAAACTAGAGAACTCAGCAAAAACATAGTCATCGTCTTTTTGCGGTGCACCGGGTTACACTCGGCATACACTCCTCGAGCAAAGTATTCTTTGTCGAACACCCGACAAAGCTTGTGCGGATGTTTTTTGACCATTGTTGAGTGTTCCGAATACTCGGTAAGAAATGGAATTCTGGTGGTACGTCCCACATATACGGGCAACTGACAATTAACCCCACCCAAAAATAGTAGTATTACTATTTTTTTGAGGAAATACTGCTAATAAAGGAATCCTATATACTTAAAAGAGTTCATCCACACGATCTTACTCTTTATTTAACATGCAGCATATCCAGTTCATCATATATGACCCACACATGCCACTTGCCATTTAAATGTAAATGCAAGCCCATGTCATTAAGCGGATGCAAGCAATCAACATTTCACTTTCTCTTTTCCACCACATGCACTCCCTCCACATCATCAACCACCCATGCAACCATTAAACTTTTCACTTTCCATCACATGAAAGCCCTTCAAATCATCAAGCACAGAAAAGCCCCCCCCCCACATCATTATTTTTATATTTTTAACAATAAACAATTGAATTTGAATGTCACAACCAAGGTTGTTAGAATCACGACTCTATTGTACAATTCTACGACTTTACGGTCCATAATGGCTCATATGATTCTATGATTCTACTTAGTAAAATCTACGTTTCTACGGTTCTGATAATGGAGATTCTACTATTTGTGACCCTACCATTGGAGCTCTGTTCACATTCAGAATTATGATTCTAACAACGTTGGTCACAAGGCAATATAACATGCCTCCACCCTCCATTTACCTCTAGGTTGAATATCGTACCATACTATTCCCATATATTATAAATTTATTTTTAATAAGCTCATTGCTAAAATTTATGCATTAAAGCACATGGTGTTATGACATCTCCAACACGGACCCTCAAACTGATAGCATCTGTGTGGACGTACCTATCTAGACCCCGGAAGTCATCCAACACCGACCGCCATCCATTCACGGAGTAGTTCAGACCATGAATTTCCCGCAAACTAGAACCAAACACGAGGGGCTGATACGTCTCCAATGTATCTACTTTTCCTAACGCTTTTATTCTTGTTTTCGACTCTAATTTGCATGATTTGAATGAAACTAACCCCAGACTGATGATGTTTTCAGCAGAACTACCATGGTGTTGTTTTTGTGCAGAAATAAAAGTTCTCGGAATGGAATGAAAGTTTGCGAGGATTTTTTTATATCAAATAAGAGAATTTCTGGAGCCAAGAGGTACCTGAGGGGGACAACTGGGTGGGCACAACCCACCAGGGCGCGCCTGCCCCCCAGGCGTGCCCAGGTGGGTGATGCCCACCCAATGGCCTCGCTAACCCTGAAACCGATGCTATAAAATCACATATTTCCAGAAATAAATCAGGGAGAAAGAATTGTCACATTTTACAAGATGGAGCCGCTGCCGTCTCCTGTTCTTCATTGGGAGGCCAGATCTGGAGTCCGTTTGGGGCTCCGGAGAGGGGGGTCTTCGATCTTTGTCATCACCAACACATCTCCATCGCCAATTCCATGATGCTCCCCACCCGGAGTGAGTAATTCCTTCGTAGGCTCGCTGGTCAGTGAAGAGTTGGATGAGATTCATCATGTAATTGAGTTAGTTTTTTTAGGGCCTGATCCCTAGTATCCACTATGTTTTGAGATTGATGTTGCTATGACTTTGCCATACTTAATGCTTGTCACTTTGGGCCCGGGTGCCATGATTTTAGATCTGAACCATTTATGTTATCACCATTATATCCATGTTCTAGATCCGATCTTGCAAGTTATAGTCACCTACTACGTGTTATGATCCGGCAACCTTGGAGTGACAATAGTCGGGACCACTCCCGGTGATGACTGTAGTTTGAGGAGTTCATGTATTCACCATGTGTTAATGCTTTGTTCCGGTTCTCTATTAAAAGGAGGACTTAATATCCCTTGGTTTCCCATAGGACCCCGCTACCACGGGAGGGTAGGAAAAAGATGTCATGCAAGTTCTTTCCATAAGCACGTATGACTATTTACGGAATACATGCCTACATTATATTTATGAACTGGAGCTAGTGCCGTATCGCCCTAGGTTATAACTGTCTCATGATGGATATCATCCAACGAGTCACCGATCCAATGCCTATGAATTTACCTTATATTGTTCTTGCTAAGTTACTACTGTTGCCACTGCTATCGTTACTGCTACAATATCACTGTTATCACTGTTACTGTTACCATTGCTACTGTCGCTATCATCAAAACTATCATACTACTATGCTACTGATCACTTTGCTGCAGATAATTAATCTCCATGTGTGGTTGAATTGACAACTCAGCTGCTAATACTTTCAAATATTCTTTGGCTCCCCTTGTGTCGAATCTATAAATTTGGGTTGAATACTCTCCCTCGAAAACTGTTGCGAGCCCCTATACTTGTGGGTTATCAAGACCTTTTTCTGGCGCCGTTGCCGGGGAGCATAGCTATATTTGTTGAGTCACTTGGGATTATTGTCATATTATCACTATAAAGAATTTGAAGGATGCTAAGACTAAGATTTTTCCCTCAAAAACGAGGGAAGGTAAGGAACTGCCATCTAGTTCTGCTTTAGATTCACCTTCTGTTATAAGTAAACTTGCAACACCACAACATGCTATTAATTCTGATATGTCACAAGTTATTGATGATGCTACTTCAGCTATGAATGCTACTCATGATGATGCTAGTACCTTGCTTGATGATGATGTGCCCCTAGGTGAATTTCTTGATGAATACATTGCTAGAGTAAGACAACATGATATTGTTGAATCTGATGATGAACTTGAAACTAAAAATCTTGAAACACCTATTAGAACTAGTACTAGTAGATATGAATTGTCAAAGGTACCAGAAGGTTATATTATGAGTGAGGAGGCAAGTAGAGATATTCTTGCTTGTAAGGATTGAGATGATCTAGAGAAATTACTAAGCAAGTATAAGGAAAGGTCTCTGAATGCTAAAATGAAATGTGATCCTGAGTTTGCTGCTTCACCTATTGTTATTGATGATAAGGATTATGAATTCTCTGTTGACCCAGAGTTAATCACTTTGGTTGAATCTGATCCTTTCCATGGTTATGAAACTGAAACTGTTGTGGCACATCTTACTAAGTTGAATGATATAGCTACCCTTTTTTCTCATGATGAGAAGATTCACTACTATTATATTCTCAAGTTATTTCCGTTCTCATTAAAGGGTGATGCTAAAGCTTGGTACAATACTCTTGCTCCTGGTTGTGCGTAGTCCCCAGGATATGATCTATTACTTCTCTGAAAAATATTTCCCTGCTCATAAGAATCAAGCTACCTTGAAGGAAATATTTAACTTTGTGCAAATTGAAGAAGAGAGTCTCCCACAAGCTTGGGGGAGTCTTATCCAATTGCTTAATGCTTTGCCTGATCATCCTCTTAAGAAAAATGAAATACTTGATATCTTCTATAATGGACTAACCGATGCTTCTAGGGATTTCCTAGATAGTTGTGTTGGTTGTGTTTTCAGGGAACGAACTATTGGGCAAGCTGAAGAATTATTGAATAACATATTGAAAAATTATGATGATTGGACTCCTCCTGAAACACCTATTAAACCCACTCCGAAGAAGATGTGTATCTTATATCTCAGTCCTGAAGATATGCAAGAGGCAAAGAAATCTATGAAGGAAAAAGGTATTAAGGCCGAGGATGTTAAAAATTTACCACCTATCGAAGAAATACATGGGCTTGAAGTGCCACCACCACCTAAGGTGGTAGAGGTAAAATCCTTAATGAAATTCAATGATAGTGATGATCCTCGTAACAAACATCCTAGTCAATGCCTTTATGAGTTTGATAATTACATTAGAAAGCAAGATCACTTCAATGCAAATGTTATGAAACAATTGAAATACAATTCTGATATGATTGCTCGCTTAAGTGACTTGTAATTTAGAATCTCAAATGATGTTAGAGGTGTAGGAAAGCATACCTCTATGGTTCAAACTCAATTAGAACAAGCTGCTAAATCTCAAAGAGAGTTACTCGATGAAATGAACAATAATATAAGTGACTTTGCTGTTAGAGTAGCAACTAGAGGAGGTAAAATGACTTAGGAACCACTTTATCCTGAGGGACACCCAAAGAGAATTGAACAGGATTCACAAAGGAACAACACTACTACACCTAGTCCTTCTAAAAAGAAGAAGAAAAAGAAAAATGGTAGGACTTTGCATGCCTCTAGTGAACCTGAAATAGAAAAACCTCCTGATAATGATAATGAAGTATCTATCTCTGATGCTGAAACTCAATCTGGTAATGAACACTCACCTCCTGATAATGCAAATGATAATTATGAGGTTCATGAAGACACTCAACCAGATGATAAAGGACCAGATAATGATGTTGGGATAAAACCAGTTATTGATCTTGATAACCCACAACCTAAGAACAAAAGATATAACAAAAGAGACTATGTTGCTAGAAAACATGGTAAGGAAAGAGAACCATGGGTTCAAAAGCCTAAGCCCATTCCACCTAATTCAACTAAAAAGAAAGATGATGAAGAATTTGAATGCTTTGCTGAAATGTTGAGGCCAGTTTTTCTGCGAACTCGCTTAACTAATATCTTAAAAATGCCTCCTTATGCAAAGTATATGAAAGACGTCATCACTAATAAGAGAAAAAACCGGAAGCTAAAATCTCCACTATGCTTGCAAATTATACTTTTACAGATGGAGTACCTAAAAAACTTGGAGATCCAGGAATACCAACTATACCTTGCTCCATCAAAAGGAACTATGTGAAAACTGCCTTGTGTGATTTGGGAGCTGGTGTTAGTGTTATGCCTTTCTCTTTATATAAAAGACTTGATCTGAATAAACTCACACCTACTGAAATATCTTTGAAAATGGCTCACAAATCAACTGCCATACCTATCAGTATTTGTGAGGATGTGCCCGTTGTTGTTGCTAATGTTACTATTTTGACTGAGTTTGTTATACTTTAGATGCCCGAGGACGACAACATGTCGATTATCCTTGGTAGACCCTTCTTGAATACTGCTGGGTCTGTTATTTATTGCAATAAAAGCAAAGTCACCTTTCATATCAATGGTAATGAGCATGCGATGCACTACCTTCTGTCCCTACCTTTTTTTTCTATTTCTCTTAGTTAAATAAAATAAATTGCCATGCTTTATCTGTTTTCTGAGTTTTTCGTGCAATAAAAAAATGACCCAAAAATAAAAGTTCTCCGAATGCCTTGAAAATTTTACATGATTTTTTCTGAATATTTCTGAATTTCTGGTGCAAATAATATCAGAGGGAGGTGCACCAGGTGGGCACAACCCACCTGGGCGCGCCAGGACCCCCAAGCGCGCCCTGATGGGTTGTGGTCCTCACATGGGCCCCCTCACTTACATCTTCTTCCCACATCACTCCATTCACCTAGAAAAAAAATCACTATCACTTGCTCTCTCTCTTTCGTGTTCTTGCTCCCGAAACCACGGATTTCGAACTCTTTGCTCGAAGCTCCGTTTCCGAAACTGTTTCAGGGATTTGTTGCTTGGTATGTGACTCCTCCATGTGTCCAATTAGTTTAAGTTTTAGTGGTTTATATTTAGAATAATTAGCTACTCTTGGTGCTGCTGTAGATGTGCTTGCATGTTGAATTCTTAAGAGTCTTAAGTAGTTTGAATGATTGCTATGGCCTCTATACATCTCTATGAGTAGTTGCTATCAATTTTGTGAAGTTTTGTTAATAAATTTCCATGACCAATTTTTCTTTCAGAAAATTGTACGCAAACATTATGAACTTCTTTGGAAGGAGTTCTTCGAGGAGGAGTTCCTCGGAGGCATCTTCTAGCAGCAGCTCCGTCCGTCCGTCTTATGTCGAACCAAGTGAAAGTTCCATTCGAAGTGCCACCACCAAAACATGCTTATGACCATGCAACGATTATATGGTGAGAGTAGGTATTAAGGAGGAATTTGAGCAATATTTTCACAATGCCGATCTCGGTCCCTACATTTCAGATAAGTGCGACCAACACCTCATTCTCACCGAATCATTTGTTCAGGAATTTAAATTCTTTCCCCGTGAGTCTAGGGTGTCATTTAAATTGTATGAAAATCCATTTACCATTTCTCTAGAAAGGTTTGCTCACCTATGCAAAATCCCATTCTGGGGTTCGCTCGATGAGCCAACTAGGGCTCAGTTTGAAACTTTCTTGACTAGTCTTTGATTTGGTGAAACTAGGGGAGTGACGCAAGGTAGAATAAAGAGCATACATTTTCTGGCAATTCAGTACGTCGCATTATTTAATGGAAAATATATTGTAGGCAAACAAGATTGTAGTACACTTTGTGCTCCCGATCTGAGCCTCATTCACACCGCTCTTCACGGTGATAAAAGTTATAACCTTGGAGAGATTGTTGCACGCAGACTACAACATAACGCTAACAGTGGCTATTTCTATGGCGGAATTTATGCCACACATTAGCATGAGGGCTGGGTGTTCCACCTTTGCCCTTTGAACCTATCCTACCCACACAGCATTTAGACTTTGATTCTTTAAAAAGTCATAAGATCCTCCAAGGGAAAATTCATAACTTCACTTACAATCTGTTGTTTAACCAAGCATCTGTTGTGCACACATATTTGCCTGCGCCTGCTCTTTTTGACTATCACAACAAAGGAATACATTTTGTTCTTGAGAGCGAGCCTCGAGCTTACAACGTAGCAGTGGAGCCAGCACGACAAGCCGAGGCATCAACACCGAGAGCCTCTGTGAGCCACCACGCCGGCTACCACCCAGGCTACTGATTGATTACCAAGTTAGGCCAAAAGCCTAAGCTTGGGGGAGTACGTATTCCCACCAACATTACATTCATGTTCACACATTTCATTCAGTTGTCGATGTCCATACTATTTCATTGTATCATCCATGCTTAATTTATTTTTTCGCTTTCTTTTTGTGTGTTTGAAAAACTTTGAGAAAATCCCAAAAACATGTTTCTTGCTTCTTTTCGATTTTTCTTCTTAGTTTAAATTGTTGTAGCACTAAAAATAAAACCCAAAAAGATTTCCTTGTTCTTCTTTTATTTGTTGGGAGCTTTCCCATGTAAATAGTTTTTCTCGTTTTTGCTTTTCCCTTTTTCGCTTGCTTGCTTTCGTAAAACCAAAAACTCCAAAAATATTACAATGTGTTTCTCTGAATTTCTTTCTCTTTTATTGAGTCATACCAAGGAGAAGACCACGATGAAAATGTTGAGTGGCTCTCATTTGCATTGTTGATCTAACAAAGAGCCCATATTACCTTGTCTTCTCCTCTTGAATAAAATGTTTGCAGATTCTAGCTTAGTCCACGGCACTCTTGCACTATTATTATTTTCAAATCGTTCGGTCGTGCAAGTGAAAGGCAATAATGACGACATTAGATGAATTGGCCGTGGCAGAGACAAACGGGTATGAACTCGACTTGTTCTGTTTTGTAAATATGTTTAACCTAGTATCCATGATTTGGCCTATTATGATCAAACATGACAATTAGAGATTATAGTTTCTCATGCCATGCATAAGTAGCTAGGAGTGAATAATGACTTATCTTGGATATCAACATTGCGTTAAAATGATTGTGATGTAGTATGATGATATGGTATCCTCCTCTGAATGTTCGAGTGGCTTGACTTGGCACATGTTCATGCATGTAGTTGAATCAAAACCAACATAGCCTCTATGATATTTATGTTCATGGTGTTCATATCCTACTCATGCTAGTATCCAATGTTACTTATGCATAATGCATGTTCATGACCGTTGTTGCTCTCTAGCTGGCCGCTTCTCAACCTATCTGCTAGCCTCCGCTGGTACTAAGTGGGAACTCTGCTTGTACATCAAAAACCTGAAACCCGAGTTATTCCAGATGAGTCCACCATACCTACCTATATGCGGTATTACCCTGCAGTCCTAAGTAAATTTGCATGTGCTATCTCTAAAAGCTTCAAATAAATACCCCTTTTGTGTGCCTGGATCATTCATGGAACGACAGGAGGTAGTCGGTATCTTCCATGCTAAGCGGGTTATTCTCAGGTCGAGTGTTTATTCACTCGCCATCGCACGAGAAAAGGGCGGTAATAGGGATGCCCAATCCCAAACTGCAAAAAGAAAAGAGCCTACAAATAATCAAACAAAAACTCCCAATGGAGTCATAACCTTTACATTTCTGCTTGGGAACCGCTACTAGTGTGTTTAGCATGGAAGATATTGATAACTGATGGTCGTGAAGTAAATGAGAAGGGTGCATGTCTCAAAATATCATTTACCTCTGTTTTAAAAAACTTGAGCTCTGGCACCTCTGCAAATCACTACTTCCCTCTGCGAAGGGACTATCTATTACTTTTATGTTGTGTCATCACCTTCTCAAATAAGCACCAGAACCTGAGAGCACTGTTGTCACGCTGATGCACTGTGTATAGCTAATGTTGGGTGCATCATGACTGGATCTTTCCTACCATGAATTACAATGTTTAGTCGCTGCTTGAACTTTGGGGGTGCTCTGCATTTATGTTTTGCGGTCTCAGAAAGGGCTAGCGAGATACCACTATTGTCATATTGTGTCATGGTTATTTTGACAACATATTGTTGTTTGAGATATCTTATTATTGCTCTCTAATTGATTATGTCATTGATATGAGTTAATATAATTTTTAGGAGTTATTGTTGACATGGTCAGTTATAATCCTTGCTAAAAACCTAGGTGTTGTTTAAGCTTATTTATGGAACAAGAGCAAAAGAGGACAAGCAAAGGTATAAGCTTCGGGGAGTTGATACGTCTCCAATGTTTCCTAACGCTTTTCCTCTTGTTTTGGACTCTAATTTGCATGATTTGAATAAAACTAACCCCGGACCGACGCTGTTTTCAGCAAAACTACCATGGTGTTGTTTTTGTCCAGAAATAAAAGTTCTCGGAATGGAACAAAACTTTGCAAGGATTTTTTATATCAACTAAGAGAATTTCTGGAGCCAAGAGGTACTTGAGGGGGGCAGATGGGTGGGCACAACCCACCAGGGCGCGCCTACCCCCCCCCCCCCAAGCACACCCAGGTGGGTGCTGCCCACCTGGTGGCCCAACTGACCCTGAAACCGACGCTATAAAATCACATATTTCCAGAAAAAAAATCAGGGAGAAAGAATTATCGCGTTTTACAAGATAGAGCCGCCGCCGTCTCCTGTTCTTCATTGGGATGCCAGATCTGGAGTCCGTTTGGGGCTCCGGAGAGGGGGATCTTCGATTTTCGTCATCACCAACACATCTCCATCGCCAATTCCATGATGCTCCCCACCGGGAGTGAGTAATTCCTTCGTAGGCTCGCTGGTCGGTGAGGAGTTGGATGAGATTCATCATGTAATCGAGTTAGTTTTGTTAGGGCCAGATCCCTAGTATCCACTATGTTCTAAGATTGATGTTGCTATGACGTTGCCATGCTTAATGCTTGTCACTTTGGGCCCGGGTGCCATGATTTCAGATCTGAACCATTTATGTTATCACCATTATATCCATGTTCTAGATCCGATCTTGAAAGTTCTAGTCACCTACTATGTGTTATGATCCGGCAACCCCGGAGTGACAATAGTTGGGACCACTCCCGGTGATGACTGTAGTTTGAGGAGTTCATGTATTCACCGTGTGTTAATGCTTTGTTCTAGTTCTCTATTAAAAGGAGGCTTTAATATCCCTTCGCTTCCAATAGGACCCCGCTGCCACGGGAGGGTAGTACAGAAGATGCCATGCAAGTTCTTTCCATAAGCACGTATGACTTTTTAAGGAATACATGCCTACATTATATTTATGAACTGGAGCTAGTGCCGTATCGCCCTAGGTTATAACGATCTCATGATCAATATCCTCCAACGAGTCACCGATCTAGTGCCTACGAATTTACCTTATATTATTCTTGCTAAGTTACTACTGTTGCCACTGCTATCGTTACTGCTACAATATCACTGTTATCCCTGTTACCGTTACCGTTGCTACTCTTGCTATCATCAAAACTATCATACTACTGTGCTACTGATCACTTTGCTGCAGATAATTAATCTCCAGGTGTGGTTGAATTGACAACTGAGCTGCTAATATACCTTCAAATATTCTTTGGCTCCCCTTGTGTCGAATCTATAAATTTTGGTTGAATACTCTACCCTCGAAAACTATTGTGATTCCCTATACTTGTCGGTTATAAGGGGCTTTGCGGGAGTCCAGACACGAGACACATCGGACTCTGACACTGATCCACCCAAAAGGTAGGCAAAGCCCACGCTTTTGTAGCTGCTCGCCTTGTTTCCATGGAAAAAATCCCCACTCTCTCCTTCTATTGGGGATATAACTACTAGGTATGACCCGCCAGAAGGAGCCGGGTTATACCTACAAGCATTCTTGAAGACTGAAGCTCAAGCTTGAAGATGGCGGTTTAGTAAAGGCCCAAAGGCCCAGAGGTGACTTAAGGCCCATAGTGTTAAACCGCCTTATTCATGTAACTTGTACTGTAAGGCAAGAAATATTAAGAGACCGAGCCGGATACAGTCTATAAGCCGGCCGTGACTCTGTAGAGCCACTGGGCGTCAACCTCAGTATATAAAGGGATGACCCACGGGTGGTTCAGGGTATGAAACAACAACTTGAGAGCTAGGTCAAGCGATTCTGCTTCCTGGTTATCGAGACATACATAATCCCAATCACAACTAGACGTAGGTTTTTACCTTCATCGTAAGGGGCCGAACTAGTATAAACCTCTCGTGTCTCTTGTCCTGATTAACCCCTTCAAGCTTCCTAGTTGCAATGGCTCCACGACTAAGTCCTTTCACTAGGACATCTGACGTCACAATTCCACGACAGTTGGCGCCCACCGTGGGGCCAGCGCATGGTGGATTTGAGTTCTTGAAGGGCGGCTTCGAAGGGCTCAAGGGATACGATGTGGGCCAGATGACCAAGAGTCGTCGTGGCAAGCTCTACATTGACGACATGGGATGGGGCCCCGAGGCCGGCTCAATTGAGTACATGTACCGGGTCCCCTTTGGCGGAATCCACGTCTTCATCGGCAAGATCGGCGAGCCGGGCCCTGAGCCGGACGTCTGCACCGACCTCGTCGAAACGGCTCAGCGTGCGAGACCCGCCCGGGCTCCGCCGGCTGTGAAGCATGCCTTCGTGGGATGCATCCACGAAGGGCTCTCTGAAGGATCTGCCTCTGGTGGTGAGGCGGCCATCTACTCTAACGGTGAGTCAACCACAGGTGAGACGGATTCGTTGTACCAACTGCAGGATGGCGGGCTTGGGGGCTGTTCTGATGGCAGCAGTATTCCGGATTGTCTTGAGCCGCCGAGCAGGGTCGGGATCTTCATGGCCGGCACCCAACCCATCCAAGACTCTGCAACTGCAGCAGCTGTAACTTTCGGGTCAGCGGCAGCCAGGGCAGGAGGCCCTGTACCTTCACCGGCCCAGCTGTTAATGGATCTCACTGACAAGCTGATCACCCTGTTAACTGCCGTAGTCAACCCGGCGGATCAAGCTAGCCATGATGTAGAAGTGGCACAGTTAAAGTTGGATATGGCGCAAGCTAAGGAAGACCTAGCAGCAGAAGATGTTAGGATAGCCGCAGAGTGGGCGGCTCTAGATGTTTAGGCTCAGCAGATCCAGGCGCACGCTTTCCGGCTTACACAAGACCAGAACGCGGCTAATGAGGTCATGAGGAGAAGGTGTCAGAAGACCCAGTCTCGACTTCCCCCAGTTTATGACCCTCAGAACCTTTTTAACACGCCAGGAGCAGGGCCCAGTAACCCGCCGTGGCTTACCCCGCAGACAGGCAACCCGCCATGGCTCCCTCCACGCATAGGAATGGGCCATGTTGCGACACCCGGGGGTGGAGCACCGTTTCAGTCGCCAGTGATGGGACCTCCCCATGTGAACATGGCGCCACCTCAGTACGTACCAACACCCCCAGGTCATTACTCCAACCCATTGGAAAACATGATAGCAGCAGCAACCCGATTGGCGGCTGTCCCAATTGATGGCGACTCTCCGACTCTAGTTGAAACCCGCCGGGTCAGGGAACTTCTTCAGACGGCCTTAGTACAGCAGGAGGCGTATTCATACATCTGAGACAGGATCCACTCCACCCCTCGTCCGAGCCGAAGCCCGAGTTATAGCAGGCATATGGATTCGGCGGCCGTATCAAGCAATGTTAGACGCCACGACCAGCCAGGTGGAGGTAACCTGCCGTGTCATGAGGCCGTTAGCTTGGTAGATCAAGAGAGGCTGCGACAAGAGACTGAACGGGCGGTTCAGCAGGCGGCTGAGCAAGCGGTTCAGTTGACGGCTTATCAGCCATATCCGGTTTATCCGGTGACTTCTGTTGAGGCAGGTATAGCCACCCGGACTGGAGGAGTCCTGTGTCTAGTGCCGGCTCTACGTAACGAGCGGTTGCCCAGAGATTTTAAAGGACCAAGGAAGGTGCCAAATTACACAGCCGACTTGCAGCCCGGGGCATGGATTGAGAGCTACGAGATGGCCATGGAGCTATTGGATGTTAGTGACGCAGCGATGGCTAAGTACTTCACCATGATGTTGGATGGAACTGCCCGCTCCTCGAAGAACTCACCTTGCAAGCCAACACAAATAATGCCCCATGCGGCAGGGTTATGTCCAAGAATATGCATTTTCATTTTATGCTTCCAACTAGCAAAATTTGAACCATCAAAGTAAGGACCTCTACGAAAATTACCCTCACTAGACGCCATACTCTCCTAGGTTGTGAAACCAAGCTTATGGAGTCAATGCAATGAAACCAATCCAATGGAGACCAAAGCTCGATACCACTTGTAGGATCGGAAGTATGTCTAGAGGGGGTGATTAGACTACTTGACAATTTAAAAGTTTAGCCTTTTGATTAGGACAAGTTTTAGCAAGTTCACAATGATGACCAAGTCAAGTATCACCCTACACATGCAATTCTAGAGTAATGGCAGCGGAAAGTAAATTGCACATGTAGTAAATAGAGGTGGAGAAGAGCAAACGCAATTTGGAGACACGGAGATTTTTCTCGTGGTTCCGATAGGTGGTGCTATCGTCAATCCACGTTGATGGAGACTTCAACCCACGGAGGGTAACGGCTGCGAGAGTCCACGGAGGGCTCCACCCACGAAGGGTCCACGAAGAAGCAACCTTGTCTATGCCATCATGGCCTACGCCCACGGAGGACTAGCCTTACTCGGGGTAGATCTTCACGAAGTAGGCGATCTCCTTGCCCTTACAAACTTCTTGGTTCAACTCCACATCTTGACGGAGGCTCCCAAGCGACACCTAACCAATCTAGGAGGCACCACCCTCCAAAAGGTAATAGATGGTGTTGGTGATGATGAACTCCTTGCTCTTGTGCTTCAAATGATAATCTCCCCAACACTCAACTCTCCTCACTGATTTGGCTGTGGTGGAAGAAAGGATTGAGTGGAAAGCAACTTGGGAAGGCTAGAAATCAAGTTTCATATGGTGGGAGTGGAGCAACTTGATCTCAACACAAGGGTAGGTAGTTTTCTTCTCGAAATGTAAGGTAGGAGTGGTAGTTCTTTCGATGGCTCTCTCCACGAATGAAGAGGAGGTGGAGGGTATTTATAGCCTCCACACAAAATCCAACCGTTACACACATTTGACCAATCTCGGTCGGACCGAAGTTGACAACTCGGTGAGACCGAAAGTTCAAATCTTGTGAGCGTTGGGATTTTCGGTGGGACCGAAAATACAATCTCGGTTAGTCCGATTCTTCCAAAGACTAGGGTTTGCCATTCTCGGTGGGACCGACTTTATCATCTCGGTGACACCGATTTGAGTCTGAAGGTTCTGAAGGTTGGCAACACTAGTTTCGTAAGACCGAGTTTGGAATCGGAAAATCCGAAATTTCTAGGGTTTGGCTATATGGCTGAGGTGGTTCATCTCGGTGTGGTGAGTTTATGGAATCGGTGGGACCGAGATTACTTATGAGTATATGTTGGAATGAAAGATTGTCGATAGTTTGGGAGATAGATCACTAAGCACTTTGAGCAACCAGATCATCATCATAACCTCATCCCTTTTAATAGTATTGGCTTTCCTATGGACTCAATGTGATCTTGGATCACTAAACCAAAAATGGAGTCTTGAGCATTTGCCAATGTTTTCCTTAGCATTTTGAGGGTCCACATCATCGGTCATTGCCATACCCATATCAATGAACTTTCTGAAATATTCTCAAGAAACAATTAGTTCAATGATACATATGTTGTTATTAATTACCAAAACCACCCGGGATTAGTTGCACTTTCAATCTCCCCTTTTGGTAATTGATGACAACATATAGATCAAAGCTTCGACAAATGATATAATCAATAAATGATATCGTCGCTTTGAGAAGTATGTGATAAGCAAGAGCTCCCCCTAAATTTGTGCATTATTTAAGATTTGCGTTTGAATGCAAATGCACAATCGATTAGGATCATGGGTCACTCTTCCATGTCACATACATCTTGGTGGAGCGCACAAAATGATAAGAATGAATAGCATGCACCCAATCACCAAGACATGAGTAAATGATCATACAAGATATGAATAGCATATGATAAGCATTAAGCACACATTAAGCATAGTATGATCAAGCACTCATCAAAGTAGAGCAAACGTAGTATCAAACACACAGAATGTCTCGGAAAACTCAAAAGTATCTCAAGGAAAACCGCAAACGAAAGAGCAAAAAACGAGCACTCTCTCTCTCGAAGTCCTATGATCTATACAATTTCTCCCCCTTTGGCAACAAGTTACCAAAAAGTTCGAAAGGTATAGAGCTAAACGTCACTAGGGACTCTGCTGGCGGCTCCTGTCTGCGTTGATGGAGTGGAGATAGCTGCATCTGCAAAGGCTTCTGCTGAAGTCTGTGGAGCTGGAGGAGTGGACACTTTGAGCTGGAGCTGGAACCGATGGAGCTGTGGGAGGTGCGATCTTTGTAGCCACAGGGTCATCCTTTGGAATAGCAGTGATCTGGGCTTTGTGGGGACCGGAGCAGGCTGCTCATAGTCATCCTCGACAAGGTCATCTGCATCTCCTTCATGAGCTCTGCCTTCTCCCTCTTGGCTTCCTCGATATCTCGCCTCAAGCTTGTTGACGGTGACTGTGCTTGATCGACTTGACATCCGAGCATGGAACTTGTCTTCAACTATCCTCTCAAGACTCTCCCGAGACGCACTATGCTGGCAGCGTAGTTCAATCCTCTGAGTAGCTTCAAGAAGCTGTTCTCCAACGCTCTTGGGCTTAGCTGCTGCTGCTGCTGCTTCCTTCTCAGCTTTGGCTTATTTGGCAGCTTCAGACTTAGCTTGACCTTCAACAGATGTGGGATCATCCTCAGTCATCACAACTTCATTATCTTCATGTTCAGGCTGCAGTGGCAAGTGGGGTCTATCCAACAAGTAGGTGCCCGTGCCAAACTTGGCATTGATGAGCATCTGAATGTGCGGGGCAAACCCACATGACCTCTTTCAGTCTGCTCTTTGTCCTCTTGATAGTCTCAACTATCAGGTCCATCACCTTAAAAGGTGTCTTCTGATCTAGAATATGCAGCATGTTGATTGAATAGCCTCTTATCATGCGATGGTCTCCTGACTTGGGCATCAATGTATGCCTCAGAATAGTGTTAGTGGTTGGGAGACCTGCCTGAAGATGATACACTGAACCGAGCTTCCATATCTCTACATCCTTGGCTGGTACCTCATTGTACATGTTCTTCATTGACTCATGGTTTTTCTTTGGAATTCCATAAACATCAACATCATCATCTCTTGATACTGGAGCATTCAGCAGTGCAGCCCACTCTTCAACTGTTGAAGAGAATCTCTGGCCTTCAGTCATCCACACAATTCTGCCATCTGGATAGAAGTGTGCTGTGGCATAGAACTGCATGATCATCTCATCATTCCATGCTGTCAGTTTCTGACCAACGAATTCTGCAACTCCACATGCAGTGAAGCTCTCATGCACATGTGGGAAGTAGTCTCTGTGCTCTTCACTGTCGATGTATGCCCAGTCAACATATCTAGTGTCAGCAACAATGGGCTTCTTGTCCATGAGCACTGTCTCATAGAAATCTTGTTGCTCTCTGGTGTGGAACCTTGAGTCAACAGCTGTCCTTCTCCTGGTGGCATATGGATCAACTTGCCTCCATAGCCTGAGACCTTTGTCCTTCCTTTCCTTCATATTTTCAGCTCGAGGATGAGCATCATTGTGGATGGCGGTTTACATCGAGTTTCAAAGAACACATGTGCCTCTTCATCGATTCATTTGGTGGCACATTGTCCTTCTTCTTCTCTCAAGCAGGAATGTTTCTCACTGTTTTCTTGGGCTTGGCAGCAGGCTTGGCTTGAGCTGCCTTTCTTTGGAGCTGATGGCTTAGATTTGGTAGGTGCTCCCGCCTCGATGGCATCTCCCATCAACTTAGGCTTCGAGGAGGTGGGGTGCTTCCTCATCGAATCATCATCAGCTTCATCATGTACTATCCTCTTCCTCTTGGAAGTTTTCTTTACCTTGCTCGAGGTTTCTTCTTCCATGCTCAGCTTCTTTGCAACTGTGGACTTCTTCTCTTTGCTGGTGCCTTTCTTTGTTTGTTGCCCTTGATGCTCTTTGGCAACCACTTTCCTCTTAGGCTTAGAGGTAATCTCCTCCTCAGCAACAAAGTCAGAGTCCTCTTCATCAGAATTTCTCTTCTTCCTGGCCCTGGTGGCAGCAGGAGGCAAACCACTTGGGGTGCTCCTCTCACCATCATCGGAAAAACTGCTTGCTTGGGACTAGTGCCCGCCTGGAATCTCAACTGGTGATTCAGACTGTTCGGCTGTCACTTGCACCGACATGACCGACAACTTTGTGAATAGAATAGGTATAGGCGAATAGAAGAGTTATCACAAACTGCGAGAAGATTTTGCAAAATGAATGAGTTCAAACTTCAGTTTTAGGTTTTCACAGAATGCATTTCGGTCCGACCGAGTCTAAAATTCGTGAATCGATGTGTCTAAACAGTAACCATTCACACCACTTTCGGTTGGACGAAATGGGTTTCGTCTAGCCGAGAGCACTAGGGTTTCACTGAATCCTCATTTCGGTCTTACCGATTTGCACAACTCGGTTGGACCGAAGATCTGAAGGCAATGGCAGAGGCCAAATCGGTCGATCCGAGAATGTAGAATCGGTCACACCGAGATGTGTTGGCGGAAACCTAACCCTAAAATTTTTACTCAATTTCGTTCTAAGAACTAATCTGCTGGATAGGAAGATTTCAAACTTGGCAAGAAGCTAGGCAAACCTATCGTGCATAGAATCGAGGTTGAAGCACGAGAGGATCAAACTCACCCTAACTTGGTGGAGTTTCTCACGGCTGCAACGGCGCTGATGAGATTGACCGTTGACGGCGACGGAGACCATGGCGAGGGCGCACAAGCGACGGCGGAGACGATCCGGAGACCACGGCGACGGCAAATAAGGGTTTGGGGCGAGACGTTTTGAAGGAATAATCACGCGCGCTGCCCTCGGTATATATACCCTTCGGTGTCGGTGGGACCGAGTTGGAAAACTTCGGTGGCACCGAGATGGTTAATCGCAAGATTACTCACTTGGTCATGCGAAATTTGTAACTTCGGTTTCACCGAGGTGAAAACCTAGATCAATCCAAGTGATTTCGGTCTGTCCGATTTGAGTAGATTGGTTTGACCGAAAATACTTTGAAGGTTTTGGAATTTAAGCTTTTGACGGATCGGTGGCTCCGAGTGCTCCTCACTCGGTCTGTCCGAAAAAGACTTGATCAAAGTTTGTGATATAAGCATGAATAGAATTTGAGACAAGAAAGCATAGATAGCTAGGGGAGGAACTTAGGCATTCTTGTCCATCCATTTGGTCAAAAAGAAAAATCCAAAAGACCAAAGCAACAAATGGATGTCCTCGAATGGATAAAATCATGCATCCAACATGCTCACACAATAAGATAGCAAATGAAACATGTGTCAAACATGCACAAACAAAACTCTAGCAACTAGCACACAATTTGGCGATGACTAGGTCATCTATATATGAGTATATTGACTTAGGAGTCAAATGAGAACATTTGATCATAGGTCATACTCATCGTTTAAGCACAAGTGGGGTTACCACTTTTACATAAAGCATTAATGTGTTCACATCATTTGAAGATGCTTTAGCTCAATTCTTAAGAGCAAAGCTCCCCCTTGATGTGAGAACCCCTTTTTAAAGGGTCAAACTAACCTTGGGTTGTCGTAGAAGACTTCATGTAGATGTTGAAGATGTGGATGCTCAATGTTGATGAAGATCATCAAGAGTTGGGAGCAATCCTTTGGATTCGGGCACTTTCAATACCTACATGGGTTAGTCCCACAAGGAACAAACAAGGATATCCATGGACATAGATTGAAGTACACAATAGATGATGTCCATGAAAGCAATGATTACCTTGTCCCTTGACTTACCAACAAGAGGGTTTGTGACTCAATGAACTAGTGCAAGATGTGGAAGTTGATTGCACAAGTTCTTTGCCAAAATGAATGTGAGTGAAGTTTGTTGGCGGAGTCACCCTCAAGAACTCTCTAGTTCTTCTTCTTCGGGATCCACACCATCTTGATGGGAATCCTTGGGGTAGTAGTTGAGCTTGACGAAGTAGAACTTGAAGTTTCCTTGGGAACCCACTTGACCATGGCTTTGGGTGCTTCAATGAATGCATCAATCTCCTCTTGAAGCTTGTCCTTGCCTTTTAGCTTGTGGTCTTGTGGTGGAAGGTCATCTTGAGCTTGTTCCATATTGGAAGAAGTAGGATCATACTTCTCCTTTTGAGAAACAAACTTTGGAGTGGGATATTGACCTTCTTCCCATTCAACACCCTCGGCGTTGAACTTTCGCTCAAAACCAATTCCTTGATTCTTCCGGTGCCTTCCTTGCTTGCTAACAATTTCCTCAAAGTTCTTGCTTCCGGCAAGGCTCTTGTAGACACCTTTCTCTATAATCCCTTTCAATAAACTATTTTCTTGCTCAAGTGAAACTTGGCTTGAAACATTGTTAGTGGAATCAAGAGAACTACTAGGAGTAACAACATTGGATTTAGCATGGTTATTGTTACAACTAGATGAAGAATTTTTCTTATGCTTGTCATGCTTAGTTTTAATAGGTGGCAAGAAATTAGACAAGAGAAGTCGTTTGGCAAGATATGAAGAACTCTTCTTTCGAAGATCGTCATTGATAGCTTTTAGGAACTCATGTTCTTGCTCTAGATTGAGCTTCTCGAAGCGTAGCTTCTCATGAGATCTTAGGAGCTCTCTATGATCTTCTTGAGTTGTTTCATGAGCTAACTTAAGAGTGTTTAGTTCTTTAGTTAGGCGCTCAATTTCCTTCATAGCATTGTCATTCGACTCTTCTCGACTATAAAGACTACTAGCATGTTCATCATTACTAGGCTCACTAGATTTGTCATGTAAAAGCTCATCTTCACCAAGCAAGTCATCCTCATCACTATCAAAGTCAATAAATTCAGGGTGTGATACCTTGGGGCCTTTAGCCATGAAGCATCTTCCAATTCCCTCATTTGGTGAATCAAACAAGTCATAGGAGTTGGAGTTGGAGGATACGAGAGCAAGACCGCAACACCTTCATCTTGATCAGATTCGGAGTTGGAGTGATAGCTTCTTTGGAGTGATTGTTTGAGTCGGAGCCGGAGACCCATTCACCAACATGAGCTTGATGTTTTCTTCTTGTGTAGCTCCTTGATGACTTGTCTTTCCTTTCCGAATCCTTGCTTCTCCGAGAGGATCTTCGTTCATAACGATCATCTCTACTCCTTCTCTCTTTCCGAGGTGACTCTTCTCTTGAGCTTCTTCTTCTTGGAGATTCTTCTCTTCTTTTGTGGGGAGTCGAACACTCATTTGAGTAGTGTCCGGGTCTTCCACAATTGTAGCAGTTTCGATCACGACTTGAAGATCTCTTTTCATCATATGATCTAGACTTTGAGCTTCTTTCTTTGCTTCTACTCTTGTAGAATTTGTTGAAGTTCTTCACCATTAGGCTTATCTCTTCATTTGAAACCAGCTTGTCACTTGAGGTTGTGGGAGCTTCAACTGTAGCTTTGTAAGCACCACTTGACTTGTTGTGAAGCTCTTCCTTATCTTTAAGTGTCATCTCATGAGCAACAATTCTTCCAATGACTTCGGTAGGCTTGAGATTCTTGTAATTTGGCATCATTTGGATCAAAGTGCACACGGTGTCATACTTTCCATCCAAAGCTCTGAGAATCTTCTTGATGATGAATCGGTCGGTCATTTCTTCGCTTCCTAAGCCGGCAATCTCATTGGTGATGAGAGCAAGCCTAGAGTACATTTCAGCGACTCCTTCACCTTCCTTCATCTTGAACTTGTCAAGTTGACCTTGAAGAACATCTAGCTTTGATTCCTTCACGGACTCGGTACCTTCGTGCATTTCACCAAAGTATCCCAAATCTCTTTTGCATTCTCAAGACGGCTGATCTTGTTGAACTCCTCGGGACACAAAGCATTGAAGAGAATGTCACAAGCTTGAGCATTGTTCTGTAACATCCGCAACTCATCCGCTGTAGCTTCACGATCCGGAACTTTTCCTTCCTCGAAGAACTCACCTTGCAAGCCAACACAAATAATGCCCCATGCGGCAGGGTTATGTCCAAGAATATGCATTTTCATTTTATGCTTCCAACTAGCAAAATTTGAACCATCAAAGTAAGGACCTCTATGAAAATTACCCTCACTAGACGCCATACTCTCCTAGGTTGTGAAACCAAGCTTATGGAGTCCAATGCAATGGAAACCAATCCAATGGAGACCAAAGCTCTGATACCACTTGTAGGATCGGAAGTATGTCTAGAGGGGGGGTGATTAGACTACTTGACAATTTAAAAGTTTAGCCTTTTGATTAGGACAAGTTTTAGCAAGTTCACAATGATGACCAAGTCAAGTATCACCCTACACATGCAATTCTAGAGTAATGGCAGCGGAAAGTAAATTGCACATGTAGTAAATAGAGGTGGAGAAGAGCAAACGCAATTTGGAGACACGGAGATTTTTCTCGTGGTTCCGATAGGTGGTGCTATCGTCAATCCACGTTGATGGAGACTTCAACCCACGGAGGGTAACGGCTGCGAGAGTCCACGGAGGGCTCCACCCACGAAGGGTCCACGAAGAAGCAACCTTGTCTATGCCATCATGGCCTACGCCCACGGAGGACTAGCCTTACTGGGGTAGATCTTCACGAAGTAGGCGATCTCCTTGCCCTTACAAACTTCTTGGTTCAACTCCACATCTTGACGGAGGCTCCCAAGCGACACCTAACCAATCTAGGAGGCACCACCTCCAAAAGGTAATAGATGGTGTTGGTGATGATGAACTCCTTGCTATTGTGCTTCAAATGATAATCTCCCCAACACTCAACTCTCCTCACTGATTTGGCTGTGGTGGAAGAAAGGATTGAGTGGAAAGCAACTTGGGAAGGCTAGAAATCAAGTTTCATATGGTGGGAGTGGAGCAACTTGATCTCAACACAAGGGTAGGTAGTTTTCTTCTCGAAATGTAAGGTAGGAGTGGTAGTTCTTTCGATGGCTCTCTCCACGAATGAAGAGGAGGTGGAGGGTATTTATAGCCTCCACACAAAATCCAACTGTTACACACATTTGACCAATCTCGGTCGGACCGAAGTTGACAACTCGGTGAGACCGAAAGTTCAAATCTTGTGAGCGTTGGGATTTTCGTGGGACCGAAAATACAATCTCGGTTAGTCCGATTCTTCCAAAGACTAGGGTTTGCCATTCTCGGTGGGACCGACTTTATCATCTCGGTGACACCGATTTGAGTCTGAAGGTTCTGAAGGTTGGCAACACTAGTTTCGTAAGACCGAGTTTGGAATCGGAAAATCCGAAATTTCTAGGGTTTGGCTATATGGCTGAGGTGGTTCATCTCGGTGTGGACTGAGTTTATGGAATCGGTGGGACCGAGATTACTTATGAGTATATGTTGGAATGAAAGATTGTCGATAGTTTGGGAGATAGATCACTAAGCACTTTGAGCAACCAGATCATCATCATAACCTCATCCCTTTTAATAGTATTGGCTTTCCTATGGACTCAATGTGATCTTGGATCACTAAACCAAAAATGGAGTCTTGAGCATTTGCCAATGTTTTCCTTAGCATTTTGAGGGGTCCACATCATCGGTCATTGCCATACCCATATCACTGAACTTTCTGAAATATTCTCAAGAAACAATTAGTTCAATGATATATATGTTGTTATTAATTACCAAAACCACCCGGGGATTAGTTGCACTTTCAGTAAGTCAGCGTATCCGGTCGGCAAGATAGAGTTGGAGGTAGCATTTGGGGATGAATATGATTCCAGAGCCGAGAAATTAACGTTTGAAGTAGTTCAGATCAAGAGCCCATATCATGCTCTATTTGAGCGGCCGGCTTATGCCAAGTTCATGGCACGGTCGTGTTATGTGTACTTGCAGCTCAAGATGCCGGGTTATAAGGGAACCATTAAGGTGCACGGGAGCCGCAAGGTGGCTCTGGAATGTGAAGAGGGTGACGTGGCTTATGCTGAGTCGGTCTGCGCGACGGAAGAGTTAAAATTCTACAAGGACAATGTTGACCCGGCAGATATGGCATTTTTAAAGAAGCCAACTACAGAGCATGAGCCGGTCATGAAATTTCAGTCGGCGGAGGAGACTAAGCTTGTCGATTTTGTCCCAGCGATCCATCCAAGCAGTTCAGTATCAGTGCTAATTTGGATCCCAAATAGGAAGGCACGCTCATCGAGTTCATCCGTGAGAATCGGGACATTTTTGCATGGAAGCCATCTGACATGCCGGGTGTACTGAGAGAACTCGCTGAGCACACTCTTAATATCGATCCAAAGTTTAATCCGGTCAAGCAATTTCTTCGGCGGTTTAATGAGGAGAGAAGGAAAGCTATTGGTGAGGAAGTGGCCAGGCTCTTGGCAGCTGGGTTCATCATTGAGGTGTTTCATCCAGAGTGGCTGGCTAACCCGGTGCTTGTTCTTAAGAAAAACGGCACTTGGCGTATGTGTGTGGATTACATGGACTTAAACAAAGCTTGTCCTGCTGATCCTTTTGCTCTCCCTCGTATTGATCAGATCATCGATGCTACGGCGGGTTGTGAGCGTTTAAGCTTTCTGGATGCTTACTCTGGTTATCATCAGATCAAGATGGCTGTTAAGGACCAGGAAGACGGTGTTCATTACTCCGTTTGGAGCCTTTTGCTATGTTTCAATGCCTTTTGGGCTCAAGAGTGCCCAGGTGACTTACCAGCGATGCGTGCAGAATTGTCTTCATAATCAGATTGGACGCAATGTTCATGCTTATGTGGATGACATAGTGGTTAAATCCAGAGAGAAAGAGACCTTGATTGATGACCTCAAGGAAACCTTTGATAATCTTCGGGTTTACAAGATGATGCTTAACCCAGATAAGTGTGTTTTTGGTGTGCCTGCAGGCAAGCTTTTGGGCTTTCTGGTTTCTAATAGAGGCATCGAAGCTAACCCGGAGAAGATCAAAGCCATCACCTCCCTGGCCAAGCCGGCATGCATTAATGATGTCCAGCGTTTGGCGGGTCGTATCGCCACTTTAAGCGGTTCATAAGCGGTTAGGGAGAAGGCTATGTCGTGTGTCGATCGATGATGAAGAAGACGGATAGCTTTACTTGGAGTGACGCCGCCAATACTGCTTTTGAAGATCTGAAGAAACAGTTGGCTGAGCCGCCGGTTCTTGCTGCTCCCATTGACAAGGAACCCTTGTTACTGTACGTGGCTGCTAACACGCGTGCTGTCAACGTGGTTATTGTGGTGGAACGCAAGGAGGCTGGCAAGGAGCACCCGGTTCAGCGGCCGGTTTACTACATCAGTGAGGTATTGATTGAGTCCAAACAGCGATATCCGCACTGGCAGAAGCTTTCCTATGGGGTGTTCATGGCCAGCCGGAAGCTTAAGCAATAGTCTTGGGCCATCCCATCAATGTGGTTAGTTCTGCCCCCTTGGGGGATATTATTTAGAGCACGAGAGGCCACAGGGCGAGTCGCCAAATGGGCCATTGAGCTTGGGCCTCATGGTTTAAAATATGTGCCACGCACAGCTATTAAATCTCAAGCGTTGGTGGATTTCATCAATGATTGGACAAAGCTGCAGATGCCTGAGGAAAAGCCGGACAATACCTATTGGACAATTGATTTTGATGGGTCTAGGCAATTGGAAGGCTCGGGGGCTGGAGATATTTTGGCTTCCCCTCGGGGTGATAAGTTTTGTTATGTACTCCAGTTGATGTTTCCTTGTACTAACAATGCAGCTGAGTATGAAGCCTTGCTCCATGGTCTCAGGATGGCTAAAGAGATGAATTTAAGCCGGGTAAGGTGCTTCGGCGACTCAGATCTAGTGGCTCAGCAAGTATCAGGCAAGTGGGATTCAAAGGATCCTCTCATGGCGGCTTATCACCGAGAGGTTGATGCAATTGCGGGGAACTTCAAAGGTTGTCAGGTGGAGCACATTGACCGTAGAAAGAACGAGGCGGCTGACGCTTTAATAAGCCGGCTGGGATCTCAGCGTAAGCCGGTGCTGCCTAATACTTTCTTGGATGTTTTGCATAACCCTTCTGTCAGGCGACCAACAGAGGAAGATTTGGCTGTTCCTGACCCTGAAGCACAGTTGGTGGCGGCTCTTTATATCATCCCAGACTGGACAGTGCCGTATCTGGCTTATATGACACGGGGTGAATTGCCTGAAGATGAAACCTTGGCCAGGCAGATAACCCGGCAGTCCTGAAGGAAATATGCCCTAGAGGCAATAATAAAGTTATTATTTATTTCCTCATATCATGATAAATGTTTATTATTCATGCTATAATTGTAGTAACCAGAAACATGATACATGTGTGAATACATAGACAAATATATAGTCACTAGTATGCCTCTACTTGACTAGCTCATTAATCAAAGATGGTTATGTTTCCTAACCATAGACATGTGTTGTCACTTGATTAGTGGGATCACATCATTAGAAGAATGATGTGATTGACATGACCCATTCCGTTAGCCTAGCACTTGATCGTTTTGTATACTGCTATTGCTTTCTTCATGACTTATACATGTTCCTGTAACTATGAGAATTATGCAACTCCCGTTTACGGAAGAACACTTTTGGTACTACCAAACGTCACAACGTAATCGGGTGATTATAAAGGAGTACTACAGGTGTCTCGAAGGTACATGTTGAGTTGGCGATTTCGAGATTAGGTTTTGTCATCCGATTGTCGGAGAGGTATCTCTGGGCCCTCTCGGTAATGCACATCACTATAAGCCTTGCAAGCAATGTGACCAATGAGTTGGTTACAGGATGATGCACTACGTAACGAGTAAAGAGACTTGCCGGTAACGAGATTGAACTAGGTATTGGATACCGACGATCAAATCTCGGGCAAGTAACATACCGATGACAAAGGGAACAACGTATGTTGTTATGCGGTTTGACCAATAAAGATGTTCGTAAAATATGTAGGAACCAATATGGGCATCCAGGTTCCGCTATTGGTTATTGACCGAGAATAGTTCAAGGTCATGTCTACATAGTTCTCGAACCCGTAGGGTCCGCACGCTTAATGTTACGATGACAGTTTTATTATGAGTTTATAAGTTTTGATGTACCGAAGTTTGTTCGGAGCCCCGGATGTGATCACGGACATGACGAGGAGTCTCGAAATGATCAAGACATAAAGATCGATATATTGGAAGCCTATATTTGGACATCGGAATCGTTCCGGGTGAAATCCGCATTTTACCAGAGTACCGGAGGTTACCGGAACACCCCGGGGGGTTATTGGGCCTACGTGGGCCTCGAGGGAGAAGAGGGAAGGAGGCAGGAGGGGGCGGCGCCCCCTTTCCTCCCCCTCTTCCTCCTCCTTCCCCCCTTCTCCTACTCCAACTTGGAAAGAAGGGAGTCCTACTCCCGGTGGGAGTAGGACTCCCCCCTTGGCGCGCCCTTCTTGGCCGGCCGCCTCCTCCCCTGGCTCCTTTATATACGGGGGCGGGGGGCACCCCAGAGACACACAAGTTGATCTACGGATTGTTCCTTAGCCGTGTGCGGTGCCCCCCTCCACCATATTCCACCTCGGTCGTATCGTCACAGAGTTTAGGCGAAGCCCTACGCCGGTAGAACATCATCACCGTCACCACGCCGTCGTGCTGACGGAACTCATCTCCTGGGCTTTGCTGCATTGGAGCCCGGAGATCATCATCGAGCTGAACGTGTGCTGAACTTGGAGGTGTCGTACGTTCGGTGCTTGGATCGGTCGGATGGTGAAGACGTAGGACTACATCAACCGCATTGTGCTAATGCTTCCGCTTACGGTCTACGAGGGTACGTGGACAACACTCTCCCCTCTCGTTGCTATACCATCACCATGATCTTGCGTGTGCGAGGAAATTTTTGAAATTACTACGTTCCCCCTGAGGGCATCCGAGCCTAGGTTTTATGCGTTGATGTTATATGCACGAGTAGAACACAAGTGAGTTGTGGGCGATACAAGTCATACCGCTTACCAAAGCATGTCATACTTTGGTTCGGCGGTATTGTGAGATGAAGCGGCCGGACCGACATTACGCAGACGCTTACGCGAGACTGGTTTCACCGTTACGAGCACTCGTGCTTAAAGGTGGCTGGCGGGTGTCTGTCTCTCTCACTTTAGCTGAATCGAGTGTGGCTACGCCCGGTCCTTGCGAAGGTTAAAACAGCACCAACTTGATGAACTATCGTTGTGGTTTTGATGCGTAGGTAAGAACGGTTCTTGCTAAAGCCCGTAGCAGCCACGTAAAATTTGCAACAACAAAGTAGAGGACGTCTAACTTGTTTTTGCAGGGCATGTTGTGATGTGATATGGTCAAGACGTGATGCTATATTTTATTGTATGAGATGATCATGTTTTGTAACTGAAGTTATCGGCAACTGGCAGGAGCCATATGGTTGTCGCTTTATTGTATGAAATGCAAATGCCCTGTAATTGCTTTACTTTATCACTAAGCGGTAGCGATAGTCGTAGAAGCAATAGATGGCGTAACGACAACGATGCTACGATGGAGATCAAGGTGTCGCTACGGTGGCGATGGTGATCACAACGGTGCTTCAAGATGGAGATCACAAGCACAAGATGATGATGGCCATATCATATCACTTATATTGATTGCATGTGATGTTTATCTTTTATGCATCTTATCTTGCTTTGATTGACGGTAGCATTTTAAGATGATCTCTCACTAATAATCAAGAAGTGTTCTCCCGAGTATGCACCGCTATGTAAAGTTCTTCGTCTTTGAGACACCACGTGATGATCGGGTGTGATAGGCTCTACGCTCAAATACAACGGTGCAAAACAGTTGCACACACGGAATACTCAGGTCATACTTGACGAGCCTAGCATATACAGATATGGCCTCGAACACGGAGACCGAAGGTCGAACGTGAATCATATAGTAGATATGATCAACATAGTGATGTTCACCATTGAAACTACTCCATCTCACGTGATGATCGGACATGGTTTAGTTGATTTGGATCACGTGATCACTTAGATGACTAGAGAGATGTCTGTCTAAGTAGGAGTTCTTAAGTAATATGATTAATTGAACTTAAATTTATCATGAACTTAGTACCTGATAGTATTTTGCTTGTTTATGTTTGTTTGTAGATAGATGGCTCGTCTTTGTTGTTCCGTTGAATTTTAATGCGTTCCTTGAGAAAGCAAAGTTGAAAGATGATGGTAGCAATTACACGGACCGGGTCCGTAATCTGAGGATTATACTCATTGCTGCACGTAAAAGTTACATCCTCGAAGCACCGCTGGGTGCGAACTGCTGCCGATGCAACTAACGACGTTAAGAACGTCTCCGCGAGCAAAGCTGATGACTACTCGATAGTTCATTGTGCCATGCTTTACGGCTTAGAACCGGTCTTCAACGACGTTTTGAACATCATGGAGCATATGAGATGTTCCAAGAGTTGAAGTTAATATTTCAAGCAAATGCCGGATTGAGAGATATGAAGTCTCCAATAAGTTCTATAGCTGCAAGATGGAGGAGAATAGTTCATCGGTGAACACATACTCAAAATGTCTGGGTATAACAATCACTTGATTCAACCTGGAGTTAATCTTCCGATGATAGTGTCATTGATGAATTCTCCAATCACCGCCACCAAGCTAAAAGAGCTTCGTGATGAACTATAATATGCAGGGGATGAACAAGACTATTCCCGAGCTCTTCGCAATGCTAAAAGCTGCGGAGGTAGAAATCAAGAAGGAGCATCAAGTGTTGATGGTTAACAAGACCACCAGTTTCAAGAAAAGGGCAAAGGGAAGAAGAAGGGAACTTCAAAAGAACGGCAAGCAAGTTGCTGCTCAAGAGAAGAAACCCAAGTCCGGACCTAAGCACAAATCGAGTGCTTTACCGCAAGCGATCGACATCGAAGCGGAACTGCCCCAAGTATTTGGCGGATAAGAAGGATGGCAAAGTGAACAAAGGTATATGTGATATACATGTTATTGATGTGTACCTTACTAATGCTCGCAGAGCTTTTGGGTATTTGATCTTGGTTCATTGCTAATATTTGGAACTCAAGCAGGACTACGGATTAGCGAAGATTGGCTAAGGACGAGGTGACGATGCGCGTGGGAAATGGTTCCAAAGTCGATGTGATCGCGGTCGGCACGCTACCTCTACATCTACCATCGGGATTAGTTTTAGACCTAAATAATTGTTATTTGGTGCCAGCGTTGACCATGAACATTATATCTGGATCTTGTTTGATGCGAGACGGTTATTCATTTAAATCAGAGAATAATGGTTGTTCTATTTATATGAGTAATATCTTTTATGGTCATGCACCCTTGAAGAGTGGTCTATTTTTATTAAATCTCGATAGTAGTGATACACATCTCTACTATTAAAGGGGGATCGAACGTCGTGATGGTTCGACCTCCACTGATGGTTCGACCACCTCGTTCTATTCCCCCGCCTCGTACGACAACCATCGCGCGGTGTCCCCGCACGCGAAAAAATCGGATCGCCTCCCCCACCACGCCTAGCACGAACGAAAAAACCACGAACGCACATCCCACCTCACCCACCTCCAACTCCTCCAAATCCCTCATTGTCTATCCCGTGGCTCTCCGGAGAGGAATCGCCGCCGACGACCTTCTTAGCAAACTTGAGCGGCAGCACACGATGGATCCTCGCTCTTGCCATCTCATCTCGTCCTCACCGAGTCTAGGGGAAGCTCGACGAGCAGGAGCGCTTCGTCGACGGAGGAAGGGGCTGAGGCAGGAAGCTACGATGAAGGTCGCCATGTCGGCGAGCCCGACCATTCGCGCCTCGCGGCCGTGCAAGGTGATGAAGAGGAACAGCTCCAATCTCCGTGGGCAGGCGGTCCAGGAGTAGGAGGTGATGCCGATCTCAATGATAGCAGAGAGGTTGGAGAAGGAAGACCGAAGACGTCGATGTACCGATTGCCATGGGCGACGATCGCTACCCTGCCTGGGACGCCTTCGCCTATGCTTCCTCCTCTCACCTGCTCATGGACCTGTGAGCGACCTTTCTTCCCTCCCTTGTGGTGCGATCTATGTTCTTTTCTTATGCGGGGAGTGTCATCTATGTTCTCTGGTTCAAAATTGTGTTGGTCTGGTCCGAAGTAAGAGAAGCGACCTTGGAAGGAAAAGGAGCCTTTGCACACTAGCAGGCGGGAGTTCCGTGGTAACGAGTGTGTACTCTGATCGGTATTGGTGTGATTGTTTTATTCTCATTTGATTTGTATGCGTGGTGTCCTATTCGATCCGCCATGGAGTAATCAGATGACAATGAAGGAGCGTGGTGGAGGAATCATGTGAGGTTTGTACAAAGTTGTATTTATTTACTAAGTTTATGATTAGGATTTTCTTAGTTACATGAGAATTCAGGTTGCGATTCATGTTTTACGAGTTAGGATCGATAATCTCAGCTAAGTTTATTAGCTGAAACTATAGTTCGGTATGGCGGCAATGGAATTTGCACTTTGGCGAATACTACGTTAGTTACTCTACTTTGAGCATATGTGTTATTGATTCTTCTGATGGATTGCACTCAAAGACCAATAAAATGTGTTGATCAATTCTTCTATGTGCGTTGGAAGAGAATGACCGATTCAGTCAAAAAATGTATCCAAAATTGATTTTCTGTTCTTTGCACCCAGTTCATTTCCTGAATCAATTGGGAAATAAATCCATAGTTTTAAACAATAAAAAGGCCTGATAGACAACAACTCCTCTTTTTATTAGATCTTTAAAGTTCCTGGACAGAATGTTCTGAAACATCTTCGTGTTACCGGACATGTCTACGAAATTTGTGAAGGATACTTGTATGATCCTGGATCAAGCTATATAAACCACTAGCATATATAAATTTCAAACTCGATGGATCAAGTGCGGTAGTAGAGTAGCTAGCCAAAGCTATCTCAAATCGGGGACTGATTGATCGACTAGCAACACACACGCATTACCTAAAGCGATTGTATAGCAGCCATCGGCATGCAACGTACATGTTGTTTATGTTTCTTCAACTCACCATGATACAACCTAGGAACTACTTGCGTTTATACAAGCTATAATAGCACTTGACTAAGTACAATTAGCAATCACTGCTTAACTTTGACAATAGTGGGATCTTTAGGCAACCAGAAGAGAGGACTAGCTAGCCCAATATTTTATCCAGATTCATTGTGCTAACTGCTAACTGAAGAAGTTCTGAGCTACTCCCTCCGTGCCATAATGTAAGACGCCTTTTGGAACTAATGTAGTGTCAAAAGACATCGTACATTATGGGACGGAGGGAGTATCATCTAACTTCGCTATTATAGAATCATTTTTATAGCCCATGTTTTGCTTTTCCCACATATTGAACATTTTATGGAATGAACGCATTTAGCTGGAGGGGTTGTTAGGGCCATGAATGATGTTTCAAAATTTTTTTCGGGTAATGAAGGTTCTAGATCCTCAAAAGGCTGATCGCGCATTTGTGGAGAATAGTGGGACAACTAGCAAGGTTGGATCAGCTTTGGCGACCAATAACAATGGTGACGGACGTACAAGTTTATTGTCCCGTGGCAACGCACGGGCACTCAACTAGTATTCATAGTGTTGAAACCAAAAGATGCAGAGTTGATAATGATAGTGCAACTTATTTGTGGCACTGCCGTTTAGGTCATATCGGTGTAAAGCGCATGAAGAAACTCCATACTGATGGGCTTTTGGAATCACTTGATTATGAATCACTTGGTACTTGCGAACCGTGCCTCATGGGCAAGATGACTAAAACGCCATTCTCCCGAACTATGGAGCGAGCAACTGATTTGTTGAAAATCATACATACTGATGTTTGTGGTCCAATGAATGTTTAGGCTCGCGGCGGGTATCGTTATTTTCTCACCTTCACAGATGATTTGAGCAGATATGGGTATATCTACTTAATGAAACACAAGTCTGAAACATTTGAAAAGTTCAAAGAATTTCAGAGTGAAGTGGAAAATCATCGTAACAAGAAAATAAAGTTTCTACGATCTGATCCTGGAGGAGAATATTTGAGTTACGAGTTTGGTCTACACTTGAAACAATGCGGAATAGTTTCGCAACTCACGCCACCCGGAACACCACAACGAAATGGTGTGTCCGAACGTCATAATCGCACTTTACTAGATATGGTGCGATCTATGATGTCTCTTACTGATTTACCGCTATCGTTTTGGGGTTATGCTTTAGAGACGGCCGCATTCACGTTAAATAGGGCACCATCAAAATCCGTTGAGACAACACCTTATGAACTGTGGTTTGGCAACAAACCAAAGTTGTCGTTTCTTAAAGTTTGGGGCTGCGATGCTTATGTGAAGAAACTTCAACCAGATAAGCTCGAACCCAAATCGGAGAAATGTGTCTTCATAGGATACCCAAAAGAAACTATTGGGTACACCTTCTATCACAGATCTGAAGGCAAGATTTTCGTTGCTAAAATCGGATCCTTTCTAGAGAAGGAGTTTCTCTCGAAAGAAGTGAGTGGGAGGAAAGTAGAACTTGATGAGATAATCAGTATCTACTCCCTTATTGAAAGTAGTTCATCACAAGAACCAGTTCTGTGACAACTACACCAATCGGTGAGGAAGCTAATGATATTGATCATGAAACTTCAGATCAAGTTTCTATGAACCTCGAGGTCTACCAGATTAAGATCCGCACTGAGTGGTACGGTAATCCTATTCTCGAAGTCATGTTACTTGACCATGATGAACTTACGAACTATGAGGAAGCGATGATGAGCCCAGATTCCGCAAAATGGCTAGAGGCCATGAAATCTGAGATGGGATCCATGTATGAAAACAAAGTATGGACTTTAGTTGACTTGCCCGATGATCGGCAAGCCATTGAGATAAATGGATCTTTAAGAAGAAGACTGACGCTGATGGTAATGTAACTGTCTATAAAGTTCGACTTGTTGCGAAAGGTTTTTGACAAGTTCAAGGA
The DNA here is from genome assembly GCA_021437245.1 of Aegilops speltoides. NCBI lineage: Eukaryota > Viridiplantae > Streptophyta > Magnoliopsida > Poales > Poaceae > Aegilops > Aegilops speltoides. The sequence goes on along the minus strand of CM038147.1, from coordinate 78,212,935 downwards.
GTTGACTACGATGAGACTTTCTCACCCGTAGCGATGCTTAAGTCTATCCGAATCATGTTAGCTATTGCTGCATTTCATGATTATGAAATTTGGCAAATGGATGTTAAAACTGCATTCTTGAATGGATTTCTAGAAGAAGAGTTGTATATGATGCAGCCAGAAGGTTTTGTTGATCCAAAAGGTGCTAACAAAGTGTGCAAGCTCCAGTGATCCATTTATGGACTGGTGCAAGCATCTCGGAGTTGGAATAAACGTTTTGATAGTGTGATCAAAGCATATGGTTTTATCTGAGACTTTTGGAGAAGCCTGTATTTACAAGAAAGTGAGTGGGAGCTCAGAGCATTTACGATATTATATGTAGATGACATATTATTAATTGGAAATGATATAGAATTTTTGGATAGCATAAAGGGATACTTGAATAAAAGTTTTTCAATGAAAGACCTCGGTGAAGCTGCTTACATATTGGGCATCAAGATCTATAGAGATAGATCAACACGCTTAATAGGACTTTCACAAAGCACATACCTTGACAAAATTTTGAAAAAGTTCAAAATGGATCAGGCAAAGAAAGGGTTCTTGCCCGTGCTGCAAGGTGTGAAGTTGAGTCAAACTCAATGCCTGACCACAGCAGAAGATAGAGAGAAAATGAAAGATGTTCCCTATGCTTCAGCCATAGGCTCTATCATGTATGCAATGCTGTGTACTAGACCTGACGTATGCTTAGCAATAAGCTTGGCAGGAAGGTACCAAAGTAATCCAGGAGTGGATCACTGGACAGCGGTCAAGAACATCTTGAAATACCTGAAAAGGACTAAGGATATGTTTCTCGTATATGGAGTTGACAAAGAGCTAGTCGTAAATGGTTACGCGATGCAAGCTTTGACACTGATCCGGACGATTCTAAAGTGCAAACCGGATATGTGTTTTTATTAAATGGTGGAGCTGTAAGTTGGTGCAGTTCTAAACAAAGCATCGTGGCGGGATCTACATGTGAAGCGGAGTACATAGCTGCTTCTGAAGCAGCAAATAAAGGAGTCTCGATGAAGGAGTTCATTTCCGATCTAGGTATCATACCTAGTGCATCGGGACCAATGAAGATCTTCTGTGACAATACTGGTGCAATTGCCTTGGCAAAGGAATCCAGATTTCACAAGAGGACCAAGCACATCAAGAGACGCTTCAATTCCATTCGGGACCAAGTCCAAGTGGGAAACATAGAGATTTGCAAGATACATACGGATCTGAATGTTGCAGACCCGTTGACTAAGCCTCTCTCACGAGCAAAACATGATCAGCACCAAGACTCCATGGGTGTTAGAATCATTACTATGTAATCTAGATTATTGACTCTAGTGCAAGTGGAAGACTGAAGGAAATATGCCCTAGAGGCAATAATAAAGTTATTATTTATTTCCTCATATCATGATAAATGTTTATTATTCATGCTATAATTGTATTAACCAGAAAAATGATACATGTGTGAATACATAGACAAATATATAGTCACTAGTATGCCTCTGCTTGACTAGCTCATTAATCAAAGATGGTTATGTTTCCTAACCATAGACATGTGTTGTCATTTGATTAGTGGGATCACATCAGTAGAAGAATGATGTGATTGACATGACCCATTCCGTTAGCCTAGCACTTGATCGTTTTGTATACTGCTATTGCTTTCTTCATGACTTATACATGTTCCTGTAACTATGAGAATTATGCAACTCCCGTTTACCGGAAGAACACTTTGGGTACTACCAAATGTCACAACATAACTGGGTGATTATAAAGGAGTACTACAGGTGTCTCCGAAGGTACATGTTGAGTTGGCGTATTTCGAGATTAGGTTTTGTCAGTCCGATTGTCGGAGAGGTATCTCTGGGCCCTCTCGGTAATGCACATCACTATAAGCCTTGCAAGCAATGTGACCAATGAGTTGGTTACAGGATGATGCACTATGTAACGAGTAAAGAGACTTGCCGGTAACGAGATTGAGCTAGGTATTGGATACCGACGATCAAATCTCGGGCAAGTGACATACCGATGACAAAGGGAATAACATATGTTGTTATGCGGTTTGACCGATAAAGATCTTCATAGAATATGTAGGAACCAATATGGGCATCCAGGTTCCGCTATTGGTTATTACCCGAGAATAGTTCTAGGTCATGTCTACATAGTTCTCGAACCCGTAGGGTCCGCACGCTTAACGTTACGATGACAGTTTTATTATGAGTTTATAAGTTTTGATGTACCGAAGTTTGTTCGGAGTCCCGGATGTGATCGCGAACATGAAGAGGAGTCTCGAAATGATCGAGACATAAAGATCGATATATTGGAAGCCTATATTTGGACATCGGAATCGTTCCGGGTGAAATCGGCATTTTACCGGAGTACCGGGAGGTTACCGGAACACCCCGGGGGGTTATTGGGCCTACATGGGCCTCGAGGGCGAAGAGGGAAGGAGGCAGGAGGGGGCCGCGTGCCCCTCCCCTTCCTAGTCCGAATAGGACAAGGGAAGGGGGGCGGCGCCCCCCCTTTCCTCCCCCTCTTCCTCCTCCTTCCCCCCTTCTCCTACTCCAACTTGGAAAGAAGGGAGTCCTACTCCCGGTGGGAGTAGGACTCCTGGCGCGCCCTCCCTGGCCGGCCGCCTCCTCCCCCGCTCCTTTATATACGGGCGGGGGCACCCGAAGACACACAAGTTGATCTACGGATCGTTCCTTAGCCGTGTGCGGTGCCCCTCCACCATATTCCACCTCGGTCGATCGTCGCGGAGTTTAGGCGAAGCCCTCGCCGTAGAACATCATCACCGCCACCACGCTGTCATGCCGTGGAACTCATCTCCGGGGCTTTGCTGGATCGGAGCCCGGAGATCGTCATCGAGCTGAACGTGTGCTGAACTCGGAGGTGCCGTACGTTCGGTGCTTGGATCGGTCGGATCGTGAAGACGTACGACTACATCAACCACGTTGTGCAGTTAACGCTTCGCCACGGTCTCACGAGGGTACATGGACAACACTCTCCCCTCTCGTTGCTATACCATCACCATGATCTTGCGTGTGCGTAGGAATTTTTTTGAAATTACTACGTTCCCCAACAGGTCCAAGTCCATGACGATTGTCAATGGCGAGTTACATCATCGCAGTGTTACAGGGGCTTTCCAGCGTTGCATCTCTCCTGAAGAAGGCCAAGAAATTCTCCGTGAGATTCATGAAGGAGATTGCGGTCATCACGTCGGGTCAAAATCTCTCGTGGCTAAGGCTTTTCGTCATGTGTTTTATTGGCTGACGGCTCACGCTAACGCAGAGGATCTGGTCAATAAATGTGACGGTTGTCAGAAAATCTCAAGACGGGCTCATGTGCCGGCTCAAGAGTTGAGGATTATTCCAATTACTTGGCTGTTTGCAGTCTGGGGGCTTGACATGGTTGGGCCTTTCAAAAGATCCAAGGATAAAAAGACTCACCTTTTGGTGGCATTTGATAAGTTCACAAAGTGGGTCGAGGCAAAGCCGGTCAATAAGTGTGATGCAGCCACGGCGGTTCAATTCATGAAGAAGGTGATCTTTCATTTTGGTTTTCCACACAGCATTATAACTGACAATGGCACTAATCTATCTAAAGGTGCCATGGAGGAATTATGTCAACGTGAGCATATCCGGCTTGATGTTTCATCGTGGCTCACCCTCAGTCCAATGGTCAAGCCGAAAGAGAGAATCAAGAGATCCTGAAAGGCATTAAGCCCCAGCTTTTTGTCCCCTTGCAACGGATGTCGGGTTGTTGGGTTGAAGAGTTACCTTCTGTGTTGTGGAGCATCAACACTACTCCTAACAGATCTACGGGTTATATGCCTTTCTTCATGGTTTACGGAGCTGAGGCGGTTCTCCCTAGTGACATCCGTCATGATTCACCTTGTGTGGCAGCTTATGTCGAGAAAGACAATGAACAGGCGCGCCAAGATGCTCTTGATTTGTTAGATGGACATCGGGACTTGGCAGCAGCTCGTTCGGTGATTTATCAACAGGACTTGCGCCGTTATCACAGCCGCCGAGTTAAGTCCAGATCTTTTCAGGAAGGGGATTTAGTGCTCCAGCTCATCCAGGATCAAAATGATGCTCACAAGTTATCCCCGCCTTGGGAAGGGCCATTTGTGGTCAGCAAGAACTTGAACAACGGGTCATATTACCTTATTGATGTTTGAGAGCACAAAGACTCACGTAAGTCGGAGGAGGAGACCCGGAGGCCGTGGAATATTGCTCATCTCCGGCCCTACTACACTTGAGCCATAGGCTCCACTGATGTATATATTTTGCCAATGTATATATTATGATAAATAATAAAGTAGGACCTCTGTCCTTTTTCCCTTCTCACAAGGTAAATTTGTCATTGTCATTGTCGTCATTTTCTCACATGATCGCTCGGGGGCGGGTCATATTTGATCCGCCTCAACCCGTTCTGATCCGGCTTACGATCGTATTCGAATCTAGTTGTTAAAAGTTATGATCACTAGGGGGCTTCCTATTCAAACATAGGTCGTATTCGAACCAAAGAGAACATACCTGTCGATACCCTTTTGATTGGCGCACTACCGAGCTCACTTGGGGGCTTCTTGATCGTATTTGAATCATAGCTTAACCCCATTTGGGAACCGACTTTGATCGTATTCAAATCAGAGTCGTTAAAAAACTCTCAAGGTCATTAGGGGGCTTCATGTTCAAACATAGGTCGTATTCAAACCAAAGAGAACACAGTTGTCGGTACCCTTTTGATCGATGCAATACCAAAGCCATTGGGGGCTACATGATCGTATTCGAATCCTAGTTTAAACCCCTCTGGGACGGTTCACTGATCGTATTCGAATCAGTAGCCTTGCCATTGTTATTTCTCTTTTTGGTTTAAGTTATCTTTGGAAGCCCCATTGTTTGACTTAATATTTTTTCTTGAGGCCTACAAATATAAATATAATGTCTGTAGCCCGGTTCAATATCGACTGACGAGTCGCCAACCCATAGGCATCGATGTACTTTCCGGGTATCCAAATATTGGATCTTCATCCTTACCGTCCGGGTCATATGAACCGGTGGGGCTAGTGGTAAAATTTTATTATAGTTGTCTTTATCAACCAGATAATCTATGATTATTTTGATAACATTTTGTTGACCTGCCTAGCAGTTTATTTGAAGGACAGCTTTTCAAAAAGGATCAGCTGTGTGCACTGAATACAACAAGGCGGCTTAAAAATGTTAAGCATCAAAAAACATGCACGATGGCATGGCCACAACAGAGTTATCTCTACCCTATTACAGGACTCATTAAGTCCAAATAGTTTGCATTATTTTTTACACCAGGTATTGAGTCGCCATGACAAGTTCACCTTCAAGATTGGCCGGAAGTGTCTGGGTTAGCCCTCTCCGCGCTTGCGCTTTGCTCCTTTCCCTGGAAGGTTGATGATGACCAGTCAATGTTGTTTAAGGCTTCAAATTCTGCTTCATCATCAACAAGACCGGTCGGGTCAATTTCAGGAGCAAAGGTATGCTTACGAATTGGGGGAATCAGACTAGTCACGTCATATTGAGGTGTCGGAATTCTTCGATTTTGTTCATCATAAACCGCCTGGTACTTGGTAAGGTCTACCTCAGTAGCTATCAGAGTCGCCACGGGGCATATCTCTTTGACACGGGCAAGAAAATCCGCGTCCTCAAACGGCATGTCGTCTTCCTTCAGACTTGGGTAGCCAATGGCGATATCCTCCGGGTCTAATTCAGGTAGCCAGGCCTTAGCCCGGCTTAGAGCATTTATTGCTCCGGCTCTTGCAGCTGACCTTCTCAATTCATTGATCCGTTGCGGAAGGACTGAAAGCTTACTCAAGACCCGTGGTAGGAGGGTTGGAATCTCATTGGATAAGGCCACCGAAGCAAGTGTACGTTGTGACCCGGTGTACAATTGTTCCACCAAGGTATACACAGCTTTCAGCTTCGTCAGCATGTTGTGGTTTAAATTTGCACTTCTGGGGCCTGTACAAAGCATACTCAGAAAAGTTAATTTCTGGCACATACTCTATTGCACGGCTTAAGATATGAACACAACGGCATGGCGACTTACCGAAGATGGCTGCGACCATTTGTGAAATATGGCGCTTTAACCCGGACAATTCTCCAGTGACTTCTTCAAGAGCCGCTTCTGCTTTTTCAGCTCGGCTTATCAATGCGGTCTTCTCATCCGCCCAGGCTTTCTTTTCAGTCTCAAAGTCTTTCTTTAGTTTATCCTGTTCAGAAACACTGAATACGAACTTACTGTTGGCCTTCTCAAGTTCCGACTCTTGGAATTCAAGGCGGCTCTTCAAATTGGTCACCTTAGATTCGAGTTGACTCGTGGTAGCCTGTGCAAGTATAAAATCAAGTAAGTTGTTTATGCAGTATTAAAGTCCCAAGCATTTTGCCAGCAACAATACTCGGCACTTAGGGGCTAATGTCTTGCAGAGTTTTTCTTTTCTACAACGGTTCATTATATGGTGATTCATATGAGTAAGTCCCCAACATTTTGTAAACAATAACACTTGGCACTTGGGGGCTAATGCATATTGTTGTTTAAAGACCCATAAGAATCTCTATAAAGAGCCGGCTCAACCATATTGGTTAAGCCGCCCCTTGGGGACTACATGGTAAGCCGGAAGTTTATTCTTTCGTTATGTTGTCTAATTTGTTTCTAAGTCTACAGCATAAGTATCTTAAGCAGCAGACTTGGGGGCTAACATACTGAAGGATAAGGAGAAAGACAAAACGGGTTATACCTCGAATTTATGGTGCATCTGCTTCACCATGTCAATCTCAAGGTTCCGGTTGTTGTGCACTTGGCTCATATAGCCAGAGAAAACATCTCCAATACTCATATGAGCATAGTTGGTGACATCCATCTTGACTCGGCGCTGGTCCAGAAGTTCTTCCTTGGCGGGGCATTTGGCCAGCACGGTTGGCCTCCCCGGGTCAGCATGGCCGGTTCCGGTGATTTTAACATCAGCATTCGAAGGATCACCTGTCCGGGTTGGGCTTGGATGTTTGGGATTTTCTGACTCAGTAGCACCTTGGTCAGTGGGCACGTCAGTAGGAGGTGACACATCTTGTGCTGGTTCAGGCGGCGGTTCATGAGTGCTTAACTCTGGCACGGTCGTCTCAAGAACCGGCTCATCAGCGGCGACTCTTTCTTCAGCCGGTTTATTCTTTCTAACCCTCTTGCTGGGTTTAGCTTGACCATTGCATTCAAATAAAAAGATTAATACAGAAGTAAGAAGATTACAATAACTACAAAAGTGAGTGGCTTATTATACCCTGGTACAGTCTTAAAAGTTGGCAGATTGGACTGCAATGACTCGCCGGAGGGAGGGGAAGTATCCTGATAATCCGAGTCAGAGGAATTGAGTGGTTGACGAAAGAGACCCGCCAAGTGGTAAAACTTAGTTAAAATAGAGGTAACCTCGTTTCGGCGTTTCCTTGGAGTATTTGGTAAGCCGGAGGAGAGCTCCGCGTCCTTGCTGGTCCGAGTCTGACTCCGGCTCTCATGAATTTGCCGCTTCAAAAGAAATTGAGGATCGTGATGAGCTAGAGGATGAGAAAATCTTACTTTCCGGGTCACTCTGCGGATTTTCTGTCTTGGCAAAGGCTCGGAGTCGGAGGAAAGGATAGTTACCTCGTCAGCCTTGCTACGGCTTGTCCCAGTGTCCTCCTTCTGATGATCAGTGTCAATAAGATGATTAAAGAATAAGCCAAGGGAGTCAAGGGCTACCTCTGACTTAGAAGAGTCTGACAGCCGAAGCAAGTCGGAAGCAATAGCTTTCTTGCCCTTCCTTTGGGCAGCTTCTTTCCTGGCGGCTTTCTTTTCTTTCCTGGCTTTCTTGGCCGCTTCATGATCATATTTAACTTTCCAAAATTTATCACCCGCCTGCAAGGATTAAGTATATTATGAGTATGGGTGAAGCATTAAGAAAATAAGGTAAGCATTTTTATATGGGTGTTTTTACCTTTGGAGCCGGGTTATCTTTGCAGAACGGGGCAAGACCCACTCTGCCACAATCCGCCAGACTCTTGTTGAGAAGAGATTTGGTCATGTCATCAACAACATGAGCAGGTAAGTCGTCGGAGCTATGGCGCAGGGGGTCATTCTTGGCGCCGGTATATTCACACATTAAGACGGTACGGCGGCTCAATGGGATAACTCGCCAAGCAAGCCAGACTCGAACCAGATCAATGCCTGTCAACCCCTTCCCCAATAGAGCTTTGATCTTGGCCAGAGTAGGAGAGAGGGATCTGCGTTCTGCGGATGTAATCTTGTCGGGAAAATGATGATTAGTGTCAAGACGAAGGGCACGAAAGCCGGGCAGAGGATTCTCGTCATCCGGGGAGGTGTCCTTGAAGTAGAACCACGTCATGTTCCAATCTTTTGGATGGCTTGGCGGGTTCGCATAGGGGAAAAGTGCGTCCCTGCGGCGCTGAATTGAAATCCCACCAAGTTCCAATCTCTGACCGCTGGCACACTCTGTCTGGCGGTTCAAATAGAACAGCTCTCTGAAAAGTAGTAAGTTTGGTTCTTCACCAAGATAAACTTCGCTGAACACTTGGAAGTTACAGATGTTAGACATGGAATTGGGTCCAATGTCTTGTGGGCGAAGGTCAAAAAACTTCAGTACATCTCTGAAATTTTTTGAACCGGGAGGAGTAAAGCCCCAGTTCATATGATCTGTAAAGACAACCACCTCTCCGTCTTTGGGTTGGGGAAATTCTTCATCCGGGTTAGGAGCACGGTAAGGCATGACTTCTTTCTTTGGCAGATAGCCGGTTTTCACAAAGTCATCTAAAGTGCTGTCAGTGACAATGGATTTCACCCAGTTGCAAGAGGTAGGTGCCTTGGGCGCCATTATGTTGGAAAGCCTAAAGACAAAATAACAGGGCCGGTTCAAATTTAAGCCGGACAGGATAAAAATGTTAGTGGCGACTTATGAAGGGGCCTAATGGTATGAGGATAGTTACATCCGGGTTACTTAAGTCGCCATGGGTTTTTTAAGCCGTCAGTATTATTTCTTTAAGCCGACATTCAGAGCCGCCGTGACTGGCAAGTCTAACAAGTTATGGTCTTTTCCTGAGTTTAGGACAAACAAGTTTCACAGTTTGCAGTAATTATTTTGGATCAAACAAAGGTTCAGAAAAAATAATTACTAGACCTAAAAACGGAGCGCAGAGAAGTTCATGTGCTGTGATGAGGTTTTCTTACAAGCAAAGGAGGATTACTATTAATCAAAATGGATGCGGAATACGAACCGCATCAGATTTATGGGTTTTTTTGGATCTGACGAAGCCATGGCAAGAAAAACGCAAAAACTTGGATGAACTGTGCCTGTACAGAGGAGCGTGCTAGCCCTAATGCAGATCTATGGCGCGGAAAGGGGAAGAACTTACTACGGAGGATCTGCGGAGGAGGAGCGCTACCATTCTCTAGTCAAGATCAGGTCGATGCAGCGGCCAAGCTCGACGAGGACGAAGGGCGCAGTGGCGACGGCGGCAGAGCTCCAGTGGCAGATGGGGGCGAGAGGAAGGAGATGCGAAACGGAGAATGAGAAGAGACCTAGTCGGGTCTATTTATAAGGAAAAACCTGTTAAGTGGGCGCGAAAAATGAGGAGGCCGAAAAACATAGTTATCCAACTACAAAGGCGCCTTGATTTTCGGATGGTCATTAAGACAGAGATCCGTTGAGATGTATTGGACAAAACATACATTTATGACAGGTGACGTCATGGCGGGTTACCACAAAATTCGAAGGATGACGTCATGGCGGGTTACATGAACTTTCTTAAGTAAGAAGCAGAGAACTTTTTCTTAAGTATTGAAGACTGACATGAACCAGTTCAAATCAGCCTGGGGCCTAATGTTGGGGATATAACTACTAGGTATGACCCGCCAGAAGGAGCCGGGTTATACCTACAAGCATTCTTGAAGACTGAAGCTCAAGCTTGAAGATGGCGGTTTAGTAAAGGCCCAAAGGCCCAGAGGTGACTTAAGGCCCGTAGTGTTAAACCGCCTTATTCATGTAACTTGTACTGTAAGGCAAGAAATATTAAGAGACCGAGCCGGATACAGTCTATAAGTCGGCCGTGACTCTGTAGAGCCACTGGGCGTCAACCTCAGTATATAAAGGGACGACCCACGGGTGGTTCAGGGTACGAAACAACAACTCGAGAGCTAGGTCAAGCGATTCTGCTTCCTGGTTATCGAGACATACATAATCCCAATCACAACTAGACGTAGGTTTTTACCTTCATCGTAAGGGGCCGAACTAGTATAAACCTCTCGTGTCTCTTGTCCTGATTAACCCCTTCAAGCTTCCTAGTTGCGATGGCTCCACGACTAAGTCCTTTCACTAGGACATCCGACGTGACAATTCCACGACACCTTCCATCCCGCCACTCTCCACCCAATTCCCGCCCTTTTCTCCCAACTCTCTTCTTCCCTCCCATCGTCAATGCATGAAACCGGAGGATAGCTTGCTAGAGATGGAGGTGGTGGAGGATACTAGCATCACGCTCACCCAAAAGTTCAACTCGTCGAAGCAGAAAAATCGCCGTATCAAAGCGAAGGTGGCAAAGGAGGAAACAATCAAGAAACAGAATGCCGGTAAGGGTGTGCTCGTGGTGGACATGGCGGTAGGCTTCGTGGTCGCGAACGAGGTGGAGGTCGCAGCCTGGGCCGCGGTGCCCCGATAATGTCGCCCATCGTACAGACGTCGCCATGGCCGGAGCATTACAAGGCTCCACACTTCTATACCGCCAAGCAACTCCGTAGGAAGTCCACGGCAACCATTATCGAGCAAGTGCTTTACGTCATCGACGTAAACGTGGCTCTATTGCTCTTCTTGGAATGTTCTTCAATGCAACTTATTCGGGAGCGAAGAAGATGGGTGCCCGCATGTTGTTCTCTACTGTGCCTAAAAAGCGGGGAGCCGGCGTACGATGATGCAGACAGGAAGATGTTCAACATCATCTAGGATGGAGGCGGAGGGGGGAGGAGGCTATGAGGACGGGCATGTGGAAGACCTGGTTCCCACCCAGTTCGGCAACTACACCATCACATAGTAGTGCTACACCCAGATCGTCACGGGCACACAATAGCAGGATTGGGCCTCCGAATAGCAAGAGGAGGAGGACGAGGACGATGATCCAGATGATTTTCCCAGTGATCCGAAGAAGAGGGGTAGAGGAGAAAGCTTCAACATGCGGGAGGATGAGCTATTGTGCGATGCATGGTTGGCCACTAGCCTCGATCCGATCCATGGAACAGAGCAAAAGGGCGCAATGTTTTGGGCCATCATTCACACATGGTTCCATGATCACAAGCATTTTTCACCCTACTCCGATGCGGTCATCCGCAACCGTGAATCAAAGTCCCTAAACCATCGATGGTACACCATCCAAGAGGCCATCTCAAAGTATTGTGGCCACTTGAAGCATTTCTTTGCACGGTGGCCTAGTGGTGCGCAAATCACCAAGCAAGTTTATTTGGTCGGATATGTTTAGTTTTGTAGCTGGATATGCATAGTTTTGTTGATCACTAGCCGAATATGCATAGTATTGTAGCCGGATATGCATTGTTTTGTTAATCACTAGCCGTATATGCATAGTTTTGTTGGTCACTTACCAGATATGCATAGTTTTGTTCATCGCCAGCCAGATATGCATAGTATTGTAGTCGGGTATGCATAGTTTTTGTGATGACTTGCCGGATATGCATAGTTGTGTTGATCAATAGTTGTATATGCATAGTATTGCAGTCGGATATGCATAGTTTTTGTCGGTCACTTGCCGGATATGCATAGTTTTGTCAGTCACTTGCCGAATATGCATAGTTTTGTTGATCACTTGCCGCATATGCATAGTATTGTAGCCGGGTATGCATAGTTTTTTTTTTTTTTTTTTGCGGTGTAGGTATGCATAGTTTTGTTGGTCATTTACCGGATATGCATAGCTTTGTTAATCACTTGCCGGATATGCATAATTTTGGTGATCACTTGCTGGATATGCACGATTTTTAGCCGGATATCTATGCATAGTTGTTGATAATGTTTTATTTTGTAGTCTTCTCATGCATGTACAGTCTTCTCATGCATGCTCTAATCAAAGTCGTGAGTAGAAAATTACGAACTGAAGTCATCCCAGCTCTCCCCCCACCTCTTCTCTCCCCTCACCTCACCGCTTATATGAAGCCTCCTCCTCGCTGACTCGCCATTTATTTTCTCGCGTAAAACGAAATACTACTTGAGTAACAGAAATCCAGCGAGAGTTCGGTTTTCCGTTCCGTTTCCTTTCCGAAAAGAGAAAGAGCGCCCCTCGCCTCCGGCGACCACCATGGTGGACACTCCCCGTAGTTCCGCCGACGGCAGCGGACGGGGAAAGGGCGGCGGGAAGCGCGCGTCGTCGTCGAGGCCGCCGCAGCCCCCGTCCTCCGCCTCTCCCAGCAAGCGCCCCAAGGTGACCCTGGCCGGGCTGGCCCCTCCAATCCAGCAGCGCGAGAATTCGGTGTCAGTTTGGACTTTGGACGCCTCGGGTTGACCCGACCTCGCTTCGCAGGCGGACGCGACGAGGAAGGGGAAAGAGAAGGCGGAGGCGGACAAACCCCAGGAGAAGGCGCCCGTCGCCGCGGCGGCGGCGGCGGAGCAGGGGACGACGAGCTCGAGGCATGCTGTGGAGGAGGAGGCGTGCAAGGCGCTCGCGTCATTGGCCGCGCAGAACAGGCTGGCTGCGGCGGCGACGGGGTCGCAAGCGAGGCAGCCGCCCAACCCGGGGCCGTGGGCGAGGCTGCTGTCACAGTTCTCGGAGGTGCGTGAATTGGGGGTTGCTGACTCATTGGTTCTCCATTCTCTTGATCAAGATTATCGCCATGACTCCATTTTAGAGCTCGTTGGGGGCGAATGCTCTGTTTCTTGGCGATTCTTGGCGTTCATTTTAGAGCTCGTTTGCGTTCATTCTTGATGCTGTCTGGCTGCAGATATCTGGTCTAGCATCTGCTGGTCTTCAAGAATCAAGATTTCCCCCCTTTTTTTAGACCAAGTTACAAGATTTCCCCTGGTCTTGATGATTGCAGTTCAGTTTTCTAGGCATTGGTTTGTTCTTTGTCTTCCTGTGCGTCATGTAAAAAATTTCTTGCGGGTGTTAAAAGTTGTTGGTGTCTGAATTTGTTGGGGAATATCAACGACCATCATGCCTGATTCAGAATTTACCAACCACTCACAGAAAGGTCAAGTGTTAGTCAACTCGTGGTGAAATGAAAATTTCCTTAGCTTGAAGACTGCAACTTAGAATTGCATTGCAGGCCGTTTTGTCTAGTCTTGCAAATTTTGTTCTCAACACCTCGGTGAGAATTTCAGCATCTCAAACGTGAAATGCATTACAGAAATGTGAATTTCAGCGTCTCAAATGTGAAATACATTACAGAAATGTGAAATGCATTGGTTTGTTCTTAAATGTGAAGTGCATTCCTTCTTTATTATCATCTGTGCGTGTTCGCGAATCACCTTAATCACTACCTGATACTCCCTCCGTTCGGAATTACTCGTCGCAGAAATAGATGTATCTAGACGTATTTTAGTTCTAGATACATCCATTTCCAAGACAAGTAATTCCGAACGGAGGGAGTAGATACCAACGATCACTATCTGATTGCAGGTTCCTCATCTCACCATCAGTGACCGTCCATGTGCTGTCAGTTTCAATAGCGCGACTCTATGCATCTTGCGGCACCTTGAGGTACATACTGTTAACCTTGCTACCGTTCCTTGCTTTGTTGACTATTCGACTTTTTTTGCGTAAACATTGTGCTGCTTTGCTTTGTTCTTCCAGGAATCGGGCCAGTGTCTATTAGAAGTCACAGGAGAACCGGGGTGGGTTCATGTAAATCGTAGGAACTTCATCAAGGGCACCACAACTCCCCTTGCCGATGGGGATGAAGTTATCATTTCACATTACAAGAATGCCTACGTATCCATTTCTTATCATTTCCTCTGTCCTGCTCCCATATATTTCATTGATTATATGCTACTCCGACAATGATAAGTAAAAGCTACCAGATTTGTTAGTTTGACTATTCTCTGAAATCAAGGAGAGTTAGCCTTAACCTGCTGCCAGATTTTCCAGTATCTTTTAAATGGCAATGAAGCGCCGATCTCTGTATCAGCTGGAGACAATAACCAGAGCGTATCTCAAACTTTTAAGGATGGATTGAAACGAGGAATTCTTTGTCCAGATGCTATTCAAGTTACTCTTGAGAATTTCCCCTACTATCTTAGGTAATTAATATGCTACTTGTGTTTAGCTCATTTGTTTCAACAGCTATCCGTTATTTAAACACTTTTCTCTGCATGCTATGCCATGTGAATGAAACATTTTGCACTATTCTATCTATTTATTTGCATCCCCCAAAGCTGAGGGCAAAGCAAAGTCTCCCTTTTCTGTATACTTTTGGTGCTCAAGTTGTTTAGCTTATATATAATTAGGCAAAGAAAATTGTTTACAAAAATGTTTGTTTGAATCACCTTTCCTCTCATTATTCATCAAACCATCTTTCCTTTTTTTTTTGATGCAGTGAGAATACAAAGAGCAAACTCTTGGCAACTGCATCCATACACATGGAACACAGGGGGAAAAGGTTCATCAGAAGTTTATGGGGAATTTCGTCTCTAAACCAGCGAATTCTGTTATCTAGTTCATCTGGTATTTTTCAGCATTTCTCTTCTCCGTTTTTTATATTTACTAAGGCCACAGGACCAGGAGATGGCAATTTTCTAATGCTTGCTTGTCCAGGGAGTAGTTAACTATATTTGCACAAATATGCTTTTCTAGGGACCGAAATTTATCAGGAAACAATTGTAAAGGCCCTTGCAAAGAAGTTTGGTGCCAGACTTCTCATTGTTGATTCTCTTCTGCTTCCTGCTGTAAGTTATCCATGAGTTTCCATTTCAATATCAATCCAAACATAGTAACTAAGCAACTTGTACTCTGTGAATGCCGAAGCAATTTATGCATTATCTGAGAAATAAAATTATGTTCAGGCCAGATGTACCAAGGTTCCAGAATCGCTCAATGGTGTAACTTTTGGAAAAGGTTTTGGTACCCTTCTTTTATATTGCTTATCAGCTTAAATGTTACCATAACCTTTACTGAAGCCTTTATATATATTCTTTGTTGTGCAGGGAGTAGGGTAAAGTATATTGGCCCAATTACAAAACCTCCCTTTCACACATTTATGCACAGGTAGCTTTGTAGCCTTGTGTTTCTGTTTCACTTTGACATAATATTTGTGCATCCTGGATCTCCTTTGATCTTTGTGCTTTTTTGGTCATATTTGTTACATGAGTATGTTAGCCCTGCTCATCGCATGATTATGTTAGCAAGATAATTTCCTTTGGAATTTTACATTGTAAATTTGGCTTATTCGCAGAGGACCAAGTAATGGTTATCGGGGCAGAGTGATGCTTGCCTTCGAAAACAATGTCAGTAGTTTCCGTAAAGTTGGAGTTAGATTTGACAAGCCGATTCCGGGTGGTAATGATCTTGGGGGTTTGTGCGACAAAGATCATGGCTTCTTTTGCCCTGGTTAGTCTGAACTTGCTGTGCAATGGTCATTTTGGTTGCCTACTGATGCTCTTCTGATCTGATTTTTGATTAACTGTTTGACATTTCTCTAGTTAATGAACTTCTCCCAAGCTCTTCTAGTGATAAACAATTTGGTACAGACGAGTTAAATCAGGTACCTACTGTTTTGGGTGATCATATTTATGTGAAATTTAACCTTCTATAGCCTGCAGCAACATTGTTTCCATTGCCTTTCAGGTCATTTCGGAAGAAAGCAAAAGTAGCACTTTGATTGTGTTCGTTAAGGATTTAGAGAGAACGCTGACCAGAAGTCCAGAATCACATGAATCACTAGGGAAGGAACTTCCGCCTGGTGTTCTAATAATTGCTTCTTACACTTGGGCAACCAGCCAGATAGATAAGGTATACTACACAGTCCCCTTTAGGAAGTAAATTGAAATTTAGCACAAGGATTAAGATGCCATGATATCGGGTGTTTTTTAGGTAGGGAAGATTGATTAGATAGGTTGACACATTTATAGATAAGGTATAGTACTACACAGCAGTCCATTACATTTGGTGTTCTGCTAAAGCACAAGGTTTTTTAGGTAGAATAGGAAAGATTGCTTAGATAGGTTGGCACACCTATATTTTAAAAACGATCGGAACAGGGGTGAGTGAAACGTAGGATAGCCGAGATCACTAGGCTAGCTCAACTCTCAAGGACAAACACCTAAGACAAATCTTTTTGTCACATGAGACTAAACCTAAGACAACTCTTTTTAATATTTCACTAGCTAATATGTGGTTTGAGTAACATTTTGGCACATGAGACTAAACCTAAGACAACTCTTGCCGCCGGAGGATTCTGAATTCACCAGTTAACATGCAGCAAATATTCATTCCCCTCGGCTCCTCTCTTCTTGTCAGCTTTGTATCGTTCTGTTGAATATATGTAACACTGTTTTTTTATACTTATTTTTTATCTTCGAGATTGCTGACGCTGGTCTATTTTATAGTCACCTCCAAAAGGATTATCTTTTCCGGCGCTTTGTAATGATGCCCAGGCCCTTATTAACTCTTTATTGGTAAAAATTAATACTTATTTATATTAGAGTTTGTAGGCATGGTGTAGAATGTTCGAGAGCTACTCTAACGAATGCTATGAAAAATGCAGGGCTCTTCTGGAAGTAAATTGCAAGAAAGAAACAATGATTACTCAATAAAGCATCTAACTAAGCTTTTCCCTAACAGAATTTACATTGAACCTCCGAAGGTAATGTCATGGTTTTATCTGGTTTCCCATATAAACCGGCTCCATTTCTTTGAATAGAGATCAACATACAGGCGGGATTCCTTTCCCCTGGTGACATATTCAAAAAACTTCTGTTAACCATTAGCTTGCAAATGGTACTTTGTCTAATCTAGAGATTCGTGTTTTTTCTTAGGACAAAGCACAGCTATCATATTTGAATCAACAAATAAGACTTGATGCTGAAAGCCTTAGAGCTAAAGCCAATGTTGTTAGTATTCGCAAGGTAAGCTGCAACAAGGAGTCTCTGCAGAAGGTGACAGGAATTTTTGTGCGACCCTGGAAGTACATATGTAGCAGTGTTTGATCGAGAAAACTTAATTGCATGGTTTCATTTCTAACGTGCTATATGATCGAAATGTGAACTTATATAGTTATATGTATAGCGCTCCTTGCACAAAAGCAATTCTGAAAAGAATTTTATGGTGCTCTACTTGACTATATATTGCTTTTAATGATTTACATGTTCTATGCCCTTCAAGTAGTATTCCCTTGCAATCAATCAATGTATCAAAAGAAAGCACCTATAGAGGTGGAACAACAATTGCTAGAATGGTAGCATTTGGTACCTTCAATTATTAATGAACTTCTGTAGTGATACTTTGGATAATTATTATATGATTCTTACATTGTTTTATAATGCAGTTTCTGACCCAATGTGAAATTGAATGCCACGATGTTGAAGAATTACCAATTACGGACCGACTACTGACTCATGATGGTAAGTTGGTTCTTCCATTGTCAGTCATGGAGCAACTGTTAGTATTTTATTTTCAGTTCTATAGACATGTTTACTGAAAACTTATGATTTTCCGATTTTCAGATGTGGATAAGGTTGTTGGTTATGGGATTTCTTATCACCTTGAGCACGATAAACCCAATATGGATGCCAAACCTGTACTTCCAACAGAAAGGTAAATAGACGATGCTAATGTCCTACGAGTACATATCAAAATAAACTTGAATTAGGTGTTTTTGTGGAATACCAAGTTAGCTTTGTCGCTACAGTCTAAAGCACGGACTCGAACGCATAGAGAGCGAGAGCATGGCCAGTAGTGTCTCAAAGAAAGCACTGAAGGTGTCCTCCGCCCCTCTATCTAGCAAGCTATTTAAAAGTCTTAAGATGCTTATATTCATCTAGGTTTTTATTTTATTTTATTTTATTTTCAGGACGTGGTCACAGAGAATGAGTTTGAGAGAAGCCTTCTGTCGAATGTTATTGCACCCCATGAAATTGGAGTAACCTTTGAGGATATCGGAGCCCTGGAGGGTGTAAAAGAAACGTTAAAGGAATTGATTATAACTCCTCTAAAAAGACCTGAATTGTTCAGCAAAGGGCGGCTATTAAAGGTACTCGATCATGTACATTCAGTAAGGCGATTTGGTCTTGATATAT
This sequence comes from Aegilops speltoides, assembly GCA_021437245.1. Taxonomy (NCBI): domain Eukaryota; kingdom Viridiplantae; phylum Streptophyta; class Magnoliopsida; order Poales; family Poaceae; genus Aegilops; species Aegilops speltoides. The sequence goes on along the minus strand of CM038147.1, from coordinate 78,194,622 downwards.
TGCTCGCTTAGTGGATAGGCCGTACAACAATTTTAGAATTACACATCCGGTTGCCTTCCGACATGATTAATATCTATGGTTACTTTATTGGCCAAAACAAGATATGCAGAATTTTAATTATTTGCTCACCAATATAACTGCAGTAACTAGCAGTTCGCTAGGATGCTTGATGTAAAGACTCAGGGTTCTGTTGCTGTGGCATTGTTTTTTAAATAATCAGAACTGTTCTTGCCATTTTTTATACTGGGAAATGGGGAGATAAAAGAAGTATATGTACAGCTAGCTGGATATTGTTTTACATGAAAAATAAATTTGTGAAGGTTGATGTGTCACTGCATTGAATCCCTTTCATGTTGGCAGCCTGCGAAGGGAATATTGCTCTTTGGACCTCCCGGCACCGGTAAAACAATGCTCGCAAAAGCAGTAGCCACAGAATCAGGTGCAAGCTTTATGAACGTATCCATGTCAAGCATCGCGTCAAAGGTATGTTAGTTGAATCAAAATAACAAATTGGCTGCCCCTGCTCTTGTGTGCGCTTTCCGGCCTGTTAAAGCTGGTGCATTTTTCTTTCGTCTTGTTTTCAGTGGTTTGGGGAAGGAGAGAAATATGTAAAGGCCATTTTCTCTTTGGCAAGTAAACTATCTCCTGCTGTAATATTCCTCGATGAGGTGAGCAATCAAGTCTATAATAATCATTTTCTTTTATGCATGGTTTATTAATTATGCTCACATCCTCTTCTGTATTTCTTTCTTTCACAGGTTGACAGCATGCTAGGAAAGAGACAAAATCGAGAAGAGCCAGAAACCACGCGAAGGATGAAAAATGAATTTATGGTGAATTGGGAGGGGTTGCTTACTAAAGATGACGAACGTGTAGTGGTTCTTGCAGCCACCAACAGGCCCTATGATCTTGATGAGGCGGTCATTAGAAGGTTACCTCGCAGGTAGCATCTATCTCCCTGTACTACTTGACAATTCTTGGTCTCCTCATTAGCTCTTATTAGGCGCTGATCTGACCGGTGTTGGCAGATTAATGGTGAACCTTCCTAATGCGCCGAATAGAGAGAGGATTTTGAAGCTGATACTGTCCAAAGAAGTGTTGGCAGAAGATGTGAATCTTGAGTCAGTTGCCAGTATGACTGATGGATATTCAGGAAGTGACTTGAAGGTATGTTGATGTTGGTGTTGGTGTTGGTGTGACTCTCTTATGCTCTTGAGCAGTGACATTGTACTGCCAAAGCCGAATTCTCATTGACCTTCCCCTTAATTTCCCCCAGAATCTCTGTGTGACAGCAGCAGGGCGGCCCATTGATGATCTCCTAGAGAGAGAACAAAAGGTTTGAATAGAGATCAACATACAGGGAACACACACACACACACACACACGCACGCACCGGTGTGGCTGAATTCATACTGTTTTTGTTTTTGTACAGGAGAAGAGCCTGGCGATAACGGAAGGTAGGCCTGAGCCTGCGCTGCTTACAGCTGACGACATCCGGCCTCTTAGAATGGACGATTTCAAATCGGCCCATGATCAGGTGAGGATCAAAGCACTAGTTATTTGAAAACTTGCTGGCAATAGGTCTGTCTGTTTGTTACTGCTTGCTTATTGACCATGTGATAACCAAGTTACATGATTTGCTGCATAGGTGTGCGCTAGCGTGCCACTTGACTCCGAAAACATGAGGGAACTTATTCAGTGGCACGACCAGTATGGCGACGGCGGATCAAGGAGGAAGAGCAAAGAACAGGCCAGCAGCTACTACATGTAGTAGCTGTATGTAGGTAGACATATGTAGAGTAGCTATACCAATAGTATACTGCCCTGGAGAGAACGGTCGGGTTTTTCGCTGCTTCCTTGGGGAATGAGGGGCGGCTGCCTCCGACACTCCCACCTAGCTAGGTATCTAGGTTGATGATTTGGATCCAGGTCGACGGCTTCTTACGGCTATCTGGATCTGTTCCTTTGGCTATGGATAGGCCTTGTCAAAAAGAAAGAAAGAGCAAAGGGATGCCTTGCTTGCACAGCCTCAAGTTGTACCTAGTTTTGTTCTGTGGCCCGGCAAATTTTTTAGTTGTATAGGTAGTCCTTTTGTGGTCCAGCAAATTTTCTTGCTCTGTAGTGTCAGGCGATCGGTTCATTCTTGTATTCATTGTGCGTGGTAATTCATTCAGCAAAGATTTTGGAGAAACAAATTCATTTCAAGTACAAAATTGGAAAGCATATATCGCACTCTTTGTATTCCTGTTCTCATGTAAATAGAATTTGAAAAGCCTGGAGCTGCATTGCCAAGGTAACATCTGAGCAATTATTTTGAGAATCCTGGAGCTGCATTGTACTGGTTAAGACACTTGTGCAATTATACCTTGAGTAGCTTCTACTATATGTAAGAGAGAAAAGCGTTGCAATTATTTCAGCTTTCGATTACACATCTACCGAAAAAGGGTTGCCCCCCGCTTTGTATTCCAAAGCAAACCACCATTGTACAAAACACGATGCTGGGGCAACCAGCACATCAGGCCCAAAGAAAAAGAAAAAGAAATAAATGCCAACAGCGGCAGCTCGACAAAGCGAGGCAGAACCGCGACCGCAGTGCCCTCCGGAACAAACCACCGCAGCCTGAGGCTCCGATCTACCGCGCACTAAGCAGCACCTCCAAGAAGGAATGCGACGCCGACGACGCTGCTGCCCGAACAAGTCCTAGGGTTTCCCCCAGTGCGCGGAGGGAGGTGGGGGATAGCTGCTCCCGACACCCTCCAAGAAGGGATAGTGGCACCCGCCGGTGTCACCGCATCGGAGCCGGACGAACCGGCAAGGATTTCTCCCGCACGCCAAACCCCACCGGCCAATCGGAGCCGACCAACCAAACCACCGCCCAACCATGCGCCATCACGATTGCGCCGCCACCAACACCGTCTTGCTGCGAGCACCACCACGAGGTCAAGAAGACCGGAGAGAAGATCCACGCGACGGAGCAAAGAGCACCAAGGCGGCAGGAGGGAACCACCTCCACCGCCGTCGGCGGGAGGCTCGCGCCTCCGCGACCGTCATGAAGCCGTCCGGACATGGCAGCGGGCATACCAGCCACCCCGCCCGGCCAGTTCGAAATGGGCCCGCTAAGCCCCGCCGCCACGCTGCAGCAGAGCTGGCCTCGACGCCACCAGCCCCGCCGATCATCATCACCGCCGCCACCGCTTCCTAATGACCGCGCATAACGCCACGCCAGACGCCGGCCGCCCGAGCCAGATGGGACCGAAGGGCCAGATCTGGTCGGGCGGCGCCGCCACCAAGCAGCCGCCGCATAATGGCGCCGCCGCCGCCCGAGCTTCGCCCGTCGCCGCGAGAGACCCGCCGCCAAGACAGACCGCCGCCGCTGAAGACACCGCCGAGCGCTCCATCACGCCGGAGAAACCCTAGACGGTAGGGCGGGCCGCCGCTAACGCGCCGGGCCAGGCCATAAGGCGCGCGCCGACGGCGGCAGGGAGGAGGAGGAGAGGGGAGGGCTCATGAGGAAGAGGAGGAGCTGCGGCCGCCCGCCATGGGCGGCTTGATCATGATCGGGAGGATCGATTACACATCTATAGAATCAATCAGTAAAGAAAAGTTAAGGAAACTCATTGAGAAGATGAGCCTAGTTATAATTTGCGCTAGGTAAATTATATTTGTGTTGCCACTAGCTCGGTGAGACAAACGTGATAGCGGCCTATAAAATGGCATTGGGTCACTTTTGCAGAAACAATTTTATAGTAACCTAAAGGCAATTTTTTTTTGTATAATACAGAACAAACATAAACAATTCAAACTTCACCAAGTCATGGGGTATAATTATAATGGACAAGGTTTTAAAATTGAAATAAAAGACGTATACATGTTCGGGTCGTAATCGGTGCCAATCCAATTCAGTTGATTTCTGTGTGAACCAATCCTTACTAGTAAAACTAGTCGTCAACCCGTGCAACTGCATTGGCTAGTTATTTAACATACAAAGATTATAACCCCTTGATAACATATTCACCATTATTTTAGCAAATTAGTAGTATGCGTCGAGCTTGTTCAACAAACTTATTATTTCATTTGTTATATTATATGATGTGATACTTGAACTACATAAAAAAGCATAAATGCCAACCAAGTAAGCACACATGTAAATTTGAACTAAAATCAATATTTTTTTAAAGAATGAGTATTTAAAAATAGTAAATAATAAATGTTAAAGAGTTGCAACATTCTGGCCAACAGTACCCCGCTGAAACAGCAGTAATTAGGCTTGTAGCAGAGGAGCACAAACCAATCAATACTGCATGCAGCGGTCCCATGTTGCGCGCGTGGGGGAGAGAAGGCGAGACCCAAGCCACCGCCCAATGGACTGCATGCAGTAGTTGACAGAGGTCGGCACTTTTCATGCACGCAGAAGGGTAAAACCGTCGAAAACACACCCCGTCCATGCCTTCCTTGGTATCCGGGATACTCCTTATGCGCAGGGAAAAAAAGGACCAGAGGGAGTATATATGAGTCATGGGAATTCACAAATGAGAGAGCAATTCAAAAAATCAAAGAGATCAAATAAAAATCAGGCAACATCACAGCTTCATCAATTCGGATGTCACCCGGTACATAACGTTAGATATGTTGGCATCAATTCGGATGTATTATAAACTTCATCTAAGTTGAACTTTCACATAAACAAATGCTGTATGGTGGTGCACATGTTAATTTGTGTTCTCTAGATCAAATGAGAGAGCTTCGATGCATATTGTTTCCACATAGTGAGGTATGTACAGTGGTAAATTATATTGCCTTGGGAATAGGCTATTTTGTTGCAGGAAACAACTATGGGAAGCAACATAATATACCTCCTCCGTTTCTTTTTAGTCTGCATATAAGATTTGGTCAAAGTCAAACTTTATAAAGTTTGACCAACCTTATAGGGAAAAAATATCAACATCTACAATATTAAAGCTATATGGTATGAAAATTAATTTCATGATGCATCTAACAATATTAATTTCATACTGTGAATCTTGATTTTTTTCTATAAACTTAGTCAAAGTTAACAAAGTTTGACTTTGACCAAATCTTATATGAAAAGAAACGGAGGGAGTACATAAGTGATAAGGTATGTTGGCTGAACTAACATATAATCAATAGGTAGTCTATTAATTTAATGAGATGTTAATTAAAAGTGGTAAAACCCAATATTTTTCATCACTGACAGAATCTAGAACAAAATGTGCAATGTATGAGATATGGTAAGCAGGCGAAAAATGTGCCCATACTGCAGAAGAGTTAACAAAAATGAATCACAAACTGCATATATCTACAACATAGAGAACTGTAATAAGTATGAAAAACTTTCGGCATGATCACTATGGTTGTTACATAGTGTGTGGCCACCGTATAAAAAAATAAAGCATATAGTAAACATCAGCGGCTTCGACGGGTTACACTACGCCATGTCAAGAAGTGTGACGGCCTAGGGCCACATAAGGGTACCTAGGGCCTACCACACACACAAAGACACACGTATCCACTAATTACTCTCCAATAGCCGGTAGCTTAGACCACGAGTAACAACCTCCTGGCTATGCCACACGATTCGGCCGACACCATCCTTCCTACTACTAGTTGAGTACTCGGTCCACATCTCAGCCTAAACTAATAGCTATGCAGCTTTTTTTTTTGAAAGTAACAGCTATGCAGCTTGGTCATGCAACGGCGCACACACACACGTACCGCAACCTCGCGTCTATGAAACTCAATTACATGCAAGAACTGACACGACAAAATAAACATGGTGAACCCCTATACAACAAGGTTAACTCTTAACATCCCCCACCCCATGCACAACACCACAATATATTTCTTCAAGTATTCAACGGCAAAGATTGCGGCTCCAGGACGCTGGTCTTTAGGGGCACGCGCATGAAGGCTTCCCGACTGTTATCGACTAGGTCAAGCCGGCTCCAGTAAGGGAGCGGCGACAGCGGCGCGTCGGTTGCTTGTTCTGGCGGCGGCAATGGCCGTTTTGGTTGTCCATGAACCTCAACGTAATTTTTATTACGTCTGAGGTGATATGTACTTTCAGTGAATCTTTATAATAGATATGATCCTTTTCGCAAAAAAATATATATTTAATTGCCATGATTACGCCTCTCGACTCCTCAACCATTGTGGAACAGGTCCATCTATGGGACCAAAAACTGATGTTAGTTTGTAGCATGATCAGAACACGAAATGTAGATTCATATCTTGCAGCATGAGCATATTAGGGTGAGTGAGCCACACAACCTCGATTCGATCGTAAATTTCCTTAGATCAGTTTCACCATGGATGGGAGATTGAAATTAGGACCGGTCTAGCGAGCGGCCGGCCTAAAATTGCAAGTTTTGGTCCCCTAATAATTTATAAATAGCAATTATCTAGTGTGTGTCTTTTTTGTCAGTTAGTGGATATATTTTTGTTAGCATTAAATGCGTACAACAAATGCGTACAGACTAGTCTGTGAAACACATTTATTTTCGCCTTTTAAATCTTCAAAAAGTCATATCTTTTAAACCACACGTTAGAATTCAGATCCCTTTTCACATTTAGATTCATCGCGAATGGGTATGTTTCCACGAATTTTTTTATGCCAACTTTGGTGCTATATGGTGCAACTAGACTACATTGCCGCGCCAACTGAGCATATTTGTGTGTAACTAGTTCTGCCAACTAAATATCAATGCGTGTGCAACTAGTGTCCTGCCAACTAAACATCAATTGTGTGCAACTAGACTATATTACAAGCCAATTAAGCATATGTGTGTGCAGTTAGTCTTCCTGCCAACTAAACATCAATGTGTGTGCAACTAGACTACGTTACAAGCCAACTAAACATTAATGTGTGTGCAACTAGACTACATTACAAGCTATGACAATTCATATGCGACTATGCAGACCAGATTATGCAACTCTGTGGCCATGCATGTGCCAACTAGGGCTACTATGTGTGCAACTACAACTACTGTGGATGCAGCTCCAAAAAACTGGTTTGAAAAAAATTGCACCATGCAGTACTAAAGCTGCACAAAGCAATACTGAAGTTGCACAATATAGCGCCAAAGTTGGCATCAAAAAAATTTCGTCAAAATATACTCATGGGGATCTAGTTTCAAGATCTCGTCGCAAAGAATTCAACAGTGAAGACGGGTCTGAATTCTGACGCGCGGTTTGAAAGATATGACTTTTTAAAAATTCGGAAAACCAAAATAATTATACGTGAAGTTGTTTCTTCCAAATTGGACTAACCAGTGTGAACACATTAAATACTGATAACGACATGCACTAGCAGACAAAAAAACAACTCATGCATGGCAAGAAAGCCCAGCCGCTCGTTCTCTCCAGTTAGCGTGCGGCCACTTTTTAGATTTTGGGTTGAAATTAACGGCGGAAGAGCAGTAGACACGGCAGAAGAGCGGCAGTAAGGAACAACATACAGATGCATGGAGATGGGGTGATGGATGGAGCGACGAAGGCGGGATGAGTTCAGGAGGAGGGGTGCGCGTGGGAGATTTGGTGAGCACGCTTTAAGAGCAAGTCTAGTAGAGCCCTCAAACCCTCAAGCCCCTAAAAATAACTGCTTTTTTTTTACAGTTTTCGTCGAAAAAATGCCGTAGATTAGAACCTCTAAACCCTCAAACCCGTAAAAAAATTAGAGGTCCAACCCTCAAACCGTT